>MU275160.1:0-26983 GCA_022160315.1 Panus rudis PR-1116 ss-1 | reverse complement strand
AACACACACTTCTGGGGGGTGTTCCATTTTTGATGATTGCCACTGTATGTAAATCTCTGCCACATCCCGCGATTCCTAAGTACTTACTACCAGGGAAGGTAATGTATTGATATTCAATGATTCAGCTTGTAAATGGTAACCAAGTGTATTGTTGTTTTATATATACAGTATGTGAAACGTTGGATGGGGCGGCTCAACCCTGCAGTGCACTACCAGAAGAACCTACAATCATGAGAGCACCAGCGCCGTTCTCCTCCAACTTTATTCTCTTGCGGTCCTGTTGCGAGCGACCTTGTATACCGTGAGTCACCTTCATATGGCGCTTCAGCAAATCCTGCCGGACAAAGCTACGATCACGGGTAGGGGCACAGATTTGGCAGCTGTACGGCTTGATACCTTTGTGGCTGCTGGCATGACGCTTGCATTCGTTCTTGCGAAGGAATCTCATACCGCTGTGCGCAATAAATATGATTAATCGTTCTGTTTGTAAGAACGCATTGAGACTTACCAATCCTCGCATTCGAATGGTCTGTACTCGACGTGAGATCCAACGTGAACTAGGATGTGATCCCGCCGCTTGTTGTACTGAGTGCATCCGTTGACGTAGCATCGATATTCAGACAGTAACTCTCCACGTTGAGACAGTCTACCAGCGTACGAAGCAAGCCATTCCTTGTCGATATCCCGACCAGCATTTAAGGTCCTGAACTCAGAAGCCTTGCGACGGAGGTCCTCTAATTCAATGCCGAGGTGCGCGTTCCGAACAGGAAGGCCATAATCAACGAGGTTGCTGATGTCTCTTAAGGGAGGAGATGGAAGCAATCTGGTCAAAGCTTCCGTTTTAGCGGACCGTGTGGGAAACGAGAGCCTCTCGGGGGACATGGGGTGGTCCAGCTGCAGAAGAGGAGGGGCAATGCAGACGACAGGAGCAGGGGCGGCTAAAGGAGCTGGGGAGCAGACTGGCATCTTGGGGGACTGCTTGTTGATAGAGGCGGCCAGGACGGTCATAACAGCGTTCACAGCGTCGTCGAAGTTATCAGGTGGAGGACTTGGCGAAAATCGGTACTCGATTTCACTATCTGCTTCATCGCTGGCAAGATTAGCTTCCGCATCTTCCATCTTGACGTCCATGTCTCCCATGAGAAGTGCAGGATTGATGCCCACCGTGGGTGATTGCTGCTCATAGCTCAGTTGACGGAAGTTGACATCGGCAAAGAGACCAATCATAGGCTCGTCAGAAGAGGGTGGACCAGGGTCCGGAGAGACAATTCTGGATGTAGGGGCGTCGCTGGTAGTATCTTTCTGTTTATTAAGGAGTGCGTTTGCGCGTGCGTCCAAAGTCGAGTCGGCAGAAGTTGACGGGATCAATGCTAGGTTGGTAGAGAACTCGCTGGTAGGGTCAGCGGAGTATGCGTCCGCTGGGTCGAGGACCATATGGGACAACGATCTAGTAGCATCTTCAATTACAAAGGAAGGGGAATACGCTGTCGCAACCGAAAGATAGTTTTGCTGCTGGACCGGAAGGTAAGGAGGCGGGTATTGTGTTTCGCTATGGTAAACAGTGGCCGGAATCCTCAAAGGGACGGCGACCGCAAGAGGGGGACCATGACTATACTGGGGAGTGGGGACATAGCCACCAAAACTATCAGCAGTAGTGAGCGTGATCCCAAGTCCAGCGAGAGCCGAGGTCGTTATGTTTGGAGGGCATTGACGTCGCGTGACATCTTCCTTCACGCGTGCAGCATAGTAGGTCATTGCGTCTATGTCTTGATGGAGTAGTCTGTGTTGGAAAGATTGTGCATAGTTGGTTATTATGTTCGATGGCCCCGCCTGCGTTGCACGATGTTGGTTGAAGGAATGGTTTGGCATAGGCATGTTGTCTTGAAGATCGTTGACAAAGCTATAGGTGCGTTTCATGATGCTAGAGGAAGTCGTAAAAGTCGTTAGTCGTGATTAAGTAGCCCGTAGCGCAAAGCGGGCTAGGAGATAGAGTAGTGTAAGAAATGTAGTTGTATAGCAAACGAACGACGTGAAGGGTTGAAAATTAAATACTAGCTGGTAATGTTTGGTATTGTTTGCCAACACCTTCGTTCTGACTGCCTAAAGGGGAACTCAACGCCCTCGTCATCATTTCTTTTCTGCTTTCATCGTAACGACATCTATCTCGCCGTCAGTCTATTCTCGCCGTCGCTGAATCGGTAGCCTGTGTGGAGAATCATGCTTGGCTTCTCTCGCATACGCTATGCAACTGCATCACTCAGACAACCAGCGCAGACACGCCTCTCAAGTAACAGTGGCATAGTGCACTGCCGCGGACGTACCTTCCAACGGATGTATTCCACGCCTGGAACTGACAAGCCAGCTGGATTAAAGATCTCGTGGAGAAATACTCTCGTGGTATTTGTGGGAGTAGGAGCTGCCTCGGCATACCTATTTTGGCCGGATACTTCCCGGTCTGCACCTACGTTCGAGCACTCAACGCTCTCGCCTGCACATTTTACTCCAGTCACTGTGGTGGCGAGTGAACCGTGCTCCGAAGAGAGTCATCGCATGATTACTCTCAAGCTCCCGAAGGAATCCATACCTCCGCTCGAGACCTCTGCATTGCAACCCATTTGGTCAATCTTCATCAAAGATGACGATATTCAAGTAGAAAGGCCCTATACCCCCCTAGATGGGTTCGATGACAATGGTTGCATGAGGTTCTGGATCAAGAAATACCCTAGAGGTGAAGTTGGTCGGTGGCTACATTCGAAGCAACCGGGTGAGAAGATCGAAATACGTGGTCCACTGAAAACCTGGCCGTGGCAAGATGGTATCTGGGATGAAGTGGTCATGGTATGTTGAAACGCTGCGCTCCACTCATACTCTATAGCACGTCTCACTGAAAATAAGATCTCAGGCGGTACAGGGTTTGCACCATTTCACCAATTGCTACATAGGCTGCTACTCTCCTCTCAGATTCCTCCGACAAAGACGCGTTTCACCTTGCTGCACTCATCCAGAGTTCCCGCTGAGCTACCCCCGGCTGAACTACTCACCCCACTGAAGTCATTTGCACGATCACATCCCGAAGCATTGCGCCTATCACTATTCGTGGATACGCTAGGAGACGGCCCCGCACAAGAGCATGAGTTGCGTGTGAAGCGCATAGACAAACACGATATTCTTGCTGCTCTAGGTCGTACCGAACATAAGCCTTGGTGGAAAAGCCTATTCTCTTCCTCATCCACTGCGTCACCGGACAACACTAAGAAGGTGCTATTTCTGGTATGCGGGCCAGAGCCGTAAGTGCTTCCCCTTGTATTCACTCATCTTGTGGCTCGCAGCTGAGAGTGTTCAACCGACTTTAGGATGATCGCCGCCATCGCAGGACCTTTCGGCCGAAACCTGTCTCAAGGTGCTGTCGGAGGGTACCTCGGTGAAATTGGCATGAATAAAGATCAAGTGTGGAAGTTATGAGCGGCAGCGTATGCGTACGTTCAAGACGTACATTTGACTGTGTTGTATCTACCCCATGCATCCGCTTGGACGTTCTTAACGTTTGAATGATGCTGAACGACATTGGCCAGTCGGCCGACTCATGTGTTCAAGCCTCAGCCTTATAATCACTTCCGTAAACATCGCAGCCTCCCAGTTGCGTCTTTGCTTCATGTCACCTAGGCGGATAATCCATTGGACTCATGATACCACCATCAAAAATACGAATGGCGAGTGAATGAGTCAACCGAAAAGTAGAAGGCCAAAATCCCAGGCCATCCATTCGTTACTGTGGGGTGTGTCACGGATGTGACCACGCGTGACGTGTGGGTCGGCATTCCGAATTTGCTCACTAAGCACCCCCAAGCGCCCATAATAACTCTGTCCTGCAATCTGACTGGGATCTTTTGTCAGACTCATCGGACTTGTATAAAACGCTACCTTGACTCCCTCTTCTTCTCTCTATTCTATCAGCATGGCACCGACCGCGCTCTACGTATCGCCCTCCGACACCTTCCAAAACGAAAAAGTCGTGGCGGCCGTGCCAATAAAGGGGCCTGCATTGGCCATTGGTTCCCCGCGCACCGCGGAGGATGGTAAATACCAGTCGCTCATTACCACCCTGGAAGAAACGAGGAAGGTCGAGAAACATATGATAGACAGATTGCTCGATGGAGGTAATTGCATGGTTGTGATATTCGAGCATTCAAGTGATGCTAAGTCGTGTGATTATAGCCACCACTCTCGCCCCCTCTAGCTTTGCCTCAGTCCATGTCGCCTTGTCCCCAGCAGACTATGATAGTCTCTCGCAGAGACTCTCAGAGCTGTTGACTCAACTCTACGCCGGCCTTGAACCCCTCGGCACACTTCACGTTGAAAACCTTTCCTCCTCGCTCCCTAACCTGACGTCCGAACTCACTCTTACCGGGTTCACCTTACTTTCCGATTACAGGGAGCAAGGTGCCATCATTGCTCAAAAGCCCGCACATGCACCTGCTGCAGCACCGTTGAAGAAGGCCACCTCTACTGCATTGCCTCTGAGGCGGAAGGTCGACCCGGAGCGCAAGGCATCCAAGAAAGCTCTCTGGACGCTCAATGCACCCTCCACTTCACAGATCAATCCTGAGACCCTTCTTACAGATGCCGACAGGCAGAAACCCGCTGCATGCGAACCTGTCAACGCCAACGCACCCCGGCGAAAGAAAGCATGCAAGGGTTGCACATGCGGTCTCGCAGAGCTTGAGGCAGAGGAGCTGGCCAACAGCAAGGTGGTCGTTCTGAATGGTGCAGAGAGCGGAGAGGCTATGGAGGTTCCCCAGAGCGAGAAGGATAGGCTGATCGCTGCCGCGAAGGCCGCACCAAAGGCCACCAGCAGCTGCGGGAACTGTTATTTGGGGGATGCTTTCCGGTGCTCGAGTTGCCCATACCTGGGTAGGTTTCCCTCCTTAGTTATGACGTACGGTCAATGCTGATCCTCCCTCTTGCAGGCCTTCCTGCGTTCAAGCCCGGAGAGAAGGTCGAGATCGACTTTGGCATGGACGACATCTAATTTATACCCTTCATCCCCTCGCCTTTCTATTATTGATTGCATAGATTGCCACCGCTTTTTGTATGATTGTATCAATTCCGTTTAGGATTTTGTATCATACGCATTCGTGTACCCTTGTACTTAGGAAAAATGCATCGTCTTTTTCTAGTTGATAAAGTACTATGAAGTATAAGCAATTTGAGTTTTTGAAGGATATACAAATTGCGTGACGTATTCCCGAGGTCAATCGAGGACCATTTGTATCCAATTGCTCCAAAGTTGCTCGTCAACTTTCTTTCTCTGCTCCCATCACTTGTTCTGCTTTGTTAACTGGCCATGGCTCAAGACGCAACAGCAGAGCCGATAGCAGGGCCCAGCAACTCTCACAATGACCCCTCCCCGACAGGACAGCTCTGCGCAATGTGCGCAAAAAACGCCGCAAAATACACTTGTCCACGGTGCTCAATCAAGACGTGCTCTCTGCCATGCTCACAAGCTCACAAGGCCCAAGGCGAGGGCTGCTCTGGCATCCGGAACAAAGCAGCATACGTCCCCATGAACAAATACGGATACATGACACTCATGGATGACTATGTTTTCCTGGAAGACATTGGTCGGAAAGTGAATGACTGGGGACGGGAAATCGTCCAAGGCGGGTATACGAATACCGGCGATGGGAATAGGGGAGGACGAGGTAGAGAACTCCGCGGTCGTGGCATGCGAGGTGGGAGAGGAGGACACAGAAATCTCATAAGGAACAAACGGGACACGTTGAAAATGCAATTGGACTTCCGGGACATTGAGATCGAGCTCCTCCCGGTGGGTATGGAACGACGGACGTTGAATCAATCGACTTGGGATTTCAAGTATGTAGCAAACATGTCTCTCATCTGGTATGTGGGATATCGTAATATAACATGTTTTGTCCCCCTCTCTTCTCTGTAGAAACCAAACTGCCCTGCTCACTATTGAGTTCATCTTACACCCTCCGCCGAATATGTATCCCACCCCTGAGCGTCCTGAACAACCCTTCGTTTTCTTGACTCATCGGAACAGGTTCGAGGAATCCATCTTGACCTGCGTTCGCGCGAGGTTGGCAGAACGGGGCAAGTCGAAGAAAGAGAAACCTCTACCTCCTTGGGCGACAGAACTTGTGGTACCCAACGAGGACGACCCAGATGCATTCGTCTCTCCCGTATGTGTCATGCGTACAAAGGTTGATCCACTCGCAGCCCTGCAAAACGGGAAACGTGCTCTCCGCCCAGGACACATAACGCGTCAAGGATATTACAAGCTCGACCCGAACCAACCTCTGGAGAAAGTGCTAAAGCACAAAGACTTTGTCGAGTTTCCTACGATTGAGATCTGGGAAGACGGGGCTTTCACAGGCACAATCGTTGATGATAGAGGCGCGGTTATGCATGATAGTGAGGACGAGCGGAAACCGAAGCGGCGGAAGCTTGGAGTCCGTGAGGGCAAGAAGGCTATTAAGGGATTGTTGGGTGGATATGGAAGTGACGATGAGGAGGAAGAGGAAGCCCCAGGAGGGAACAGCCTTGGGCTACTCGCTGGATATGCAGGGAGCGACGACGAGGGCAAAAACGAATCTGGCACGGAAGAGTCCAAGGAACCCCCGCCGATTAGTCCTGTGGATGAGGATGAAGACGAATGGGGAGAAGAAGATGCGGAGGGCGAAACCGATGAAGAATACGTCGAAGAGAACGCGGAGCATATCGCGGCAATGCTCGAACAGTTACGTCGCGCTGGTGCGTTGCGGGATCCTAGCGGAGATGGTCGAATAGCGTTTCAGGGAGACGACGACGACAAGGTGGATTGGGGAGAGGAAGAGGAAGAATGAGAGTGATTCTTGACATTGCTTCCTGCTTCCATGAATTCCGAGAAATATATTTAGACATCTTGTCGCCTTAAGTCCAACAAGCCCTTCATGAGAAGTTGCACCTCCAGTACGGCCTCCACAACCTGACTCAAAGGTGTTTCTCGCGTGTTACGAATGGGTGACGCGGTCTTCACCTCCACTTCCCATAAGGTATCCTGATGCGCAGGAATGGGCTTTTGTGTTTTCGGGTCGACCTGCATAGCATATACTCAAGTCTTACAATACGATCTATTGGTAGAGCAACATACCTGTTCTTGTTGGAACATCTGTATCACGAGGGCACCACGTCTGAAGACGTATCCTCGTTTATAGATCTGCGAGCGACGACTGTCCTGGTTCAGCCATTCTAGGGGAATGTCAGCTAGAAGACCCAACTTACTGGTACCCAAGAGCAGCAGCGAAGCTAAGAGCATCTCCGTCGACTTGTAAGGTAGCCCAAGGTCTTACAGTCGCGTCGGGATGCACACGTACAGATTCGGGCTTCAAATACGAGAACAAAACCCTTCGTAAATCAATTCGCATTAGCCTGCCCGCGTTATGTAGATAGAGGATGAAGCTGACGACAAATTCCGTACCATTTCGCATCTGGTTCCAAGAGCTCTTTCCGGGCCCGTAAGAGAATAGGGTCCATACCCTGGTCTCTCTGAATCTGTGCGTCGAACGGTTCGAAGAGAACTTCGCGAGCGTGCATCGGGTGAGCGGATTCACTGTGCAGCGTAATGCGATTCATTATTGCTAGAAACCGTGTTTGAGAATCATTTGGAACGTTTAGCTGGGAGATGAATACGGTACCTGGCAGGTCCTTGGAGAAGAAATCTCCGAAGAGTGCGACTTCGTATAGATGTGAAGACATGTTCACGGCGGCCAAAGTTAGGAAACCACAGTAGTTACGAGGTCTATACAGCGGCGTTCAAGTTGCTGGTTTCGCGATGCGCAATGAAGCGTACTCGAAATGAAGCACCGACGTTGTTGGAGCCAGAAAAAAGGCCAGAATTGAGGCTTGTCTACTCGTCGACGTCGCGGTCGGACATCAACGCGGTTCAAGTACGTGACGTCCATTTCTTCGAATTCACTTCAACCAGGCTAGCTATTTATATCCGTGCCCAAGACCAACTGTAACGATTGTAGCATCGAATAAAGTATCATGCATTCACTAGTGTTGTTCCCTACATCGCAAGATTCCGAACGGGGAGAGAGATAATCTGGAAATGAAAAAAAGCGTACACGACGATAATCTGCGTCGAACCAGAAAAGTACGAGGACGATATAGGAAGAGGAAGTACCAAGAAAGAATAGAGGGAAAATAGCAGTCGTAAGTGTAGAGGATCCTATTGCAATACACAAAGCGTCATCATCAATAGTCATATGCACGTCTCACTCGCAATCAGAAAAGCCAGCCTAATCCTGGTCCTGGTCCTAATCCTAGTCCTGCACCTCTGCGGGATTAGGCTGTGGAGGGGGCATACCATGGTGCGGCGGGGGAGGGGGAGGGGGACCACCAGGTACACCATGCACGACACCAGGATCTGCAGGGTTCATCGGAGCCATCATAGCCCCTCTCACCCTGAACAACATAATTCTGAACCATTCCTGATCTGCCCCTGCCTTCTCCTGTTCCTCCGTTATCTGTTGTAGACCACTCAACTCTTTTCTCCACGCGGCGTGCCAGTTGATGTTGCCGTGTTCATCTGCGGGTAGGGCTTCGTCGGGTGCGAAGAGGCCCATGGGTGGACCGAAGCGCATACCGTCTGGTGCAGGTGGTGGGGGCATCATAGAGAAGGTGGGATCGAAACTAAGTAATATCAATTAGCCAGCTACACGCGAAGAGCGACACGTTGAAAGTACCTTGGATATGGTGCCGGATACGTTGGTCCTCGACTAGGTCCAGGAGCATTAGGGTCCATTGGCTGAGGCTGAGAGAATGTCGTGTTGGGGTCATACTGCACGGGATCTGCATGATAGTCTATATCATCTTCAATCTGTGGGTGTGACTGCGACTGTTGGTTCTGGCTACTGCTATTCTTCGACCCCTTCTTCTTCTTGCGTACACGATGCACCCCAGTGCGTGGATCGACATTATCATTGACAGTCCAATACGAGCCTTTACCGCGATCGGTCAAAGGGCGGGGGACTTTCTCGAAGCATGGATTCAGCGAGAGGTTATGCCTGACTGAGTTCTGAAGCAGTTGTGAGCCATTTGTCTACGAAGAAGTATGACTTTACGAGAATTACCTTCCAGCCAGGTGGCGCAGTCCTAAAGTAAGGGAACTAGCAAGAAGCTTCAACAAACCTCCTCAACATTATCATCGTCGAGAGAGGACATACCCGAGACTCGATGGCATAGTATATATCCTCCAATAATAGTTTCTGGTTGGGAGAACCCTTGATCGCATACCTGCGATACACGAACAAATAAACATCCCAAAACTTTGAGTGGCGTAATGATGGACAGACGCCTACCTAATGAGCGTTGAGTAAGGATAGAACGGTTTGCTACCGGGAGGTCCGTCGCGCAACGAGTCCAGGTTTATTGGCAACCCGCCAGTCAAGTCAGTATTGTTGTCGGGATAGTAAGAGTTGGGCGGAGGGTGTTGCATGGCTGTTTGTGGAGGGGGTTGTTGGTGCGGATGCGGAGGCTGGTGCATCATCTCCTGAGGCATAACCGTAGACGGCTGCGCCATTGTCAATTACAGCTCGACGCGATATAACGGCGGGTTTAGTTTCGTCGCGCTCGACGTCGGTGAGGTTCAGGAGGGGTACGAAAACAGTCCGAGTTGAACTTGGTCGGCATTGATTATGTCAGCGCCCGTCGTGCGAACTGATGCACGGGCCAGGCTCTAGGGGGCTTTCTCGGTGACAAGGATCTTCTGGCCATCGTTGCAGACGTCGAGCAGCGCAGGCTTCAGTTGCGGTCGTGGAGAGTGTGCAGATGCAGATGAGCAAAGCGGGGAGAGCCCAAGTCGGGGGTGTTTGGTGCTGCCAAAACATGCTCAAGCAACGTCCAAATCGTCGAAAACTGGAGAAAACAAATTTGATCTCTACAAGCAATGGAACACACATACAAACTTTGGCCCGGACAAACCGTCCTTTCCGCCACCATCCCTCTTTTTACTCTCTTTCGTCTGTTTCTCTCTGTTCAAAACCCTCTCAATGTTATTGCAAAAATTCCCTTGATGTTCTTGTGTTACGCGCTTCAAAGCGCGTCGTGATACGCTGCTCCTGAGTCTCTCAGTCTCTCATTGGTCTCTCATCTATGGCGGTCTGGGGCTGCCTGGCTCCGTTCAAATTGAATGTTGATGCTTCAAGAGACACCTCGATCGTCATGTATTCCGATAGCCAGGTAATAACATCTATGATCGCTTTCATCTCAGTAGTTTTCTCCAAACGTGAAGACAACACGGAAGCTCGGATCACTGCTAGGACTTCAGTCTTCAGAGCTTCTGGTATCAGTTGTGGTACAACTCCCCATTCAATTCGATTCGATCAATACTACGACAATGAAGTACATCATATCGAACAGCGAGCACGTTCGGAACTCTTGGTCTTACAAAAGCGATAAGAGATAAAGCAATACATGTCTTTTCACGAGCACCGTGAGGTGAACAAGTGAGAGACGAACGAAGACATTACAAGAACGAGACGAGGAACGTTTTGAGAGAAACGACAAAAGAGAGAAGTGAGTGACGAGGGCACCTAGTAGCACTGCGAGTAGTCTAAGGAAACGGTTGCGTCAGCCAACTAAATCGTCGAAGAATAGATACGGAGATACTCACAGTCGTTGAGCTCGTGGCAAGTGTAAGGAGCAGCGCACGTAGTCGGACCAGTGTACCCAATCCCGCCACACTGTCCCCACTGCGCCACGGTCCCAGAAGGTGGAGAAGTCGGGGTACTACTAGGCGAAGACGGGGTACTGCTGGGTGACGAAGGCGGAGGAGCAGGGTTACCCGCCGTACCACTGAACGTCGTCCCGATATCCCCAAACTTAATGTTCGAATAGATAACGGAAGCACCAGACTGCTGAGACTCGACGTCGGCTGGTTTCCCAGAGTCAGTGGGGCACGGGCCACGAGAGACTCCCGGTTCGGAAGCGTCTTTGTCCGTGGGGTAGTCGGAATCGAGCCAGAGCATGTTCGCGGCGTAGTCATCCCACACCGAAAGTGCCAACACCATCCCCCGTTCCAGAGCCTCACCCATAGCCTTCAACCCACCCAACGTCGCAAAATAATTCGTATCCCCAAACTCGGTCTTCTGCTGCGCACAAAACTGATCCGTGATAGAGTTGACAGGGTCGATATTCGGTATATCCACCAAACTGTTTTGAATGACGTTCCCATTCTGGACGTATAGTCTTCGGATCTCCGTAAGGTCTCCAGAGGTGGTATTGTCAGCAGTAATAAACTGCGTGACGATCGTGAACGGTTTCGTCGTATCGATCGTCTTGCCGGGTCCGAGGAACGTCTGGTCTCCCATCCTCCATGAATTGAAATCGCATCCGTCCTTGTCGCAGACACCGCCGTATCGGTTGTCCCCGTCACCGCAGTCTGTGCCGGAGCATCGCGTTTGACCGGTGACGCTGCAGACGTGAGGGGTGTAGGCTGCGGCGTTGGAGTTGGCTTCCCAGATGTCCATTTCGTTGCAGCAGGTTCCGTATTGGCCTGTACCGGAGTTGGCGGAGGTGCCGTTCCAGCCGAGGATGTTTGCCTGCGAAGTGCGAACGTCAGTATCAACGCGTTAGTTTATAGGGAGAAACACGGATGCTTACCTCGCCGTTGATGAACTTGATATCATGGGGACACTGCGAATCACAATACCCAGTCCCATACTTCGCACCAGCCTTATTAGTAGGGAACTTCGAAACCCCACCATCCGCATCCATCTCCACCAAATAAACCGCTCCATTCAACCCACACCCAAGGTTCGACATATCCACATCGAACGTAAACTCCTGGTTCTTCAGCTTAAACAACTGGTATGTGGACGCATCTTGAAGGAGGTAAACACGAGACCCGACGTTAGACCCTGTCTTGAACTTTAAAGTCAACGCGCTCCCAGAAGACGTAATCCCATAGGTCCCCGCATAATCCGCCCCGTCCAACGCGCAATTCGTGGCACAAGTGGTAGGGTCAGGACAAAGCGAAGTGTCCCACTCGTTCCCGGTGTAACAGTTGGTGTAGCCAGAGGTCGTATGGAGCCAACGCCAGTTTGCGTCGAGAACGACGGAGGTTTGTTGAGTGGTGCAGCCGCTGGCTGTACAGTGTTGAGAGGAGAGAGCGGGGTGGTTCTCGGCTTGTTGAGTGCCGACTTGTTGGCCGTATACTGTGGCGAGGAGGGAGAAGGCGAGGAGGGTGGTAGCGCGAAACATGGCTGATGCTGGGATGTTGTTAGCGTGGTGTCGAGTTTGGGACGTAGTAGAGTCATACCTTTTAGATGACGTTTAGACCGTAGGACCGAAGGAACCTAGTAGGGCTCGCTACGAGTACCTATGAACAAAGTGGTCAGCGAGGGCGCAGAGCAAACAGAGTAATCGTGTCTTACAAGAGCTGAACTTTGCAAAGAGATGCTGAGCGAGCTCTGGTCCTTCCACCGACTCAAAACACACCTCTTATATACCCCTTCGTCAAGCCCAAACAACGGAGAAACCACCACAGGTCCACATCACCCGCAGCGTCCATAAATTCCGAGGATTATACCAAGGGGGTGTCATACATCCGCGGCAACACACAACACTCACAAGGGAGGGGGAGGAAGGATATTGGAACACAGAGGAAGGGGTCACATTGCGGAAGGATCTGTCGTATAGTCGGGAATATAACGGACATCGGGACCAAAGGTAACGCATCGCATTGAACCTTGGGACCCCCGCGTTCTAAAGATGCATCATGTAGTGAGGGGGTAAGAAGTAGAACTAACCTATAGGCAAGTCAGGGTTCTAACTTCCACTGTCTGGGAGCAGATGAACATGGAAGAGAAGAAGGTCATGCTTCAGGCAGGAGGATCAAACGGTTAAATTTCCGGCCGGGGGCGGCACAGTGCTGCCAGTTCATCAGGAGACGTTCAAACCGCTGGCTTCTTCCGAGAATATACGCCCTATGACGAGAGGGTCCATGTCTTCACCTATACCACGGACAATCGGTATACTGACACTGTAGAGGACGAAAATAGCGCACCTATATTGAAGTGAATGGAATGGTCCGATCAACGATCAGTTGGTTCGATTAGAGTTCACGGGTCGTTTGAATGGCACGTCGTACCCTGTCGTACCTCGTTACTTTACTCCACCCGCATGTGCCTTGCTACACTCTTTAAAGCATCCGTCGGGTCCTCTCGCTCTCGTAGGCCCGGGGAAGGGGGGAAATGGGGTGGACAAGTACGATAAGAAAAGTGCTTGGGATTTACTTGGACGTTCGATGCGTGGTTGCACCTGGTTGCGATGGCGGGTGACGCGGACGGGGGAATTACGAGACGGTTGTATGCTCATATGTTGGAACTGGTGGTAGGGAGAGCTATCTTTGTTCGCGGGACGAAAATAACTCACCCGGATTGCTATGGCATCGCAGACTCTTCGGAAAAGGTCGACTGACCTTCAAAACCGAGGATTAGGGTACGAGCTGGTGGATGTTCTCTCGAGCAAGTCGTCTACTGCCAGTGGATGCCTTTCCGTAGCATCTGGAACGACCAAAACACCGCGGGTCGGAGTGTGAAATTAAATAGGGGTTTGGTCGTTCCAGATATATTCCCCCGTAGCACATGAAAGAGAGCTGTTGATTACAAGCGGAGTTAGAATATACGCGGTCGCGACTTGCGTGAGATCTTGAAATCTCAGTCGGAGCTCAAATCACAGCGCTTATTCTTGCTTTGGACCATCTTTTGTATCTGGAAGGGGGGGTACCCCCTCTTCCAGATTCATCGTCTGGGACGCCATTTTTGTGAACCGGAATAGTGGTATTCATGGCGGCACCTCGGCGGTCGCTCGGTTATTTGGGTTTGGTGCGTTCAAACTGGCCCAAAAGGCCTGCGGAAAGGCATCCAGTGTTCAACAAAAGTACAGTACACTTGGATCATATGATATTACAATTTCATTGCTGAGTACTGAGTGGTCGAAGAGGCGTCGGTTAGCGGACGAGGGTGATGACGTCAACACCTAAATATGGGCTTCGGCAGCAACGGCAGTCATTAACGAGCTTCAAGGTCATCCGTGGGGGCCGCCAAACCGCCAACGGAGAAATGTCGTCTGTGGAGGAACCCAACGAGTCGTCAGATAAACCCAATGCGATCCGCCTAACGATCCCAGAACGCTACTACCTCCTCCCAGGCGCAGCGGTAGTGGTTGGAACGACAATCGGACTCTTTCGTGGCTCGCGCAGGGCATCGTTACGGTTCTTGGCAGAAAACGTACATAGGCCGCCTACGACGGTACAAGGATGGTACTTTTACAACAAGACGAAAAACTACCGAGTGCTGATGGGCGGGCTGAAGGAGGGTGCAGCGGACGCGGCACGGTTGGGAGCGACGGCGATGGGGTGGGTTGTTATTGAGGAAGGGTGTAAACGCCTGGGGTGCGAGGAGATTGGAGAGGTGGCAGCAGGGCTGGGAACGGCGGGCGTGTTTTCCCTTGCGTGTAGGTTTTCAGCTGGGATGGAGTGCGAGCGTTTCTGACGGGGATTGATAACAGATAGGCTGCCGTGGAAAGCGACGTCGCGGACGCTGTTGCTTGGGTTGATGATCGGGGCAGCGGTACAGGGATTGCGATGGAGTCGGGAGCAGCTGAGAGAGCAGGCACAGGCGAGATTGGCAGAGGTAGAGGCAGCTGCTGCGGAGGGGCGAGCAGAGGTGGTGGAAGCGGTGGAAGAGGCAGTCGAATCGCGAAAGTAGCTGAGCGGGTGTTGCTTAGAGTTGCGAGCTAGGTAGCGTGTTGAGTAGCAGAAAGAGCGCAAAAATGACAGGCTGCGATATAAAGACGAGAGTGGAGGGAGCTTGCTGGGTGACTAAGATCAGCGGAGGCGTGGCGGTGATGGCGAACGGAGAGGAAAAAGAGGGTGCGGAGCGCAGAGAGGCCGCTTCTCGAACGGACGCGGCGGATAACAGGCTTGCACATCTCTTGCATCTCTTGCATCTCTTGCATTACTTCCACCAAGTCTTTCACCAAGTCGTGCAGCACCTCCCAGGCCTCCTCAGCGACGTCGCGATGCTCAAGTTCTGGCCGTCCACTCCGGCCGATCTCACGCCCAAAGCGGGTCCGAATGGCCAGGAAAGGCAGATCAACCCGTTTGAGCTCTCCCTCGCCCAGCGCCGGCCCTCTGAACGCAGTGGCCTCAGCAGCAGCAGCAGCACTAGCAGCGACACCGGGCAGCAGCAGCAGACAGCGAACGGGCCGCTGACCCCGACGACGCCGGCGTACCACCACTCGCTGCTGAGCACGCCGAGCCACCTGCTGTCCCCGTCCGCGTCCGGATCCGCCTCCTCCTGCGCGCCCGCCCTCGGCCCAGATTCGTCGCTTGCCTCGGGCCCTTTGACGCCCTCTGCTGCTCCCACTGCCGCTGCTCCGACCACCAGCCTCTCGATCCATGCCCCCGTCTTCAACATGCAGCAGCCCCCGCCCCCCAAAAACGTCCCCAAGCAGTCTCCGTCCCAGGCCCCCGCCGCCGCCGCCGCCGCCCCTGCCGCAAAGCCCGCCGCGAAGCCGTCCGCCCTCTCCCTCACGGTCACCGCTTCGTCCTCCGCGTCCTCCAGCGCGACCTCCAGTCCGTCCAGGGGCCAGATCCATGTCAAGCTCATCCAGGCACGTGGCCTCAACGTCCGCTCCGCCCACGCCCGCCCCTACGTCGTCGTCCAGTTCGAGCAGAACGAGTTCATCGGCCGCGACCCCATCGACGAGGCTGAAAAAGAGGTCAAGGGCGTCCCCATCTCCCGCAACCCCTCCTCCACCGCCCTCTCTGCCCTCGGCGCCATCAGCAGCAAGATCAACCGCCAGGGGAGTGCTCCCAGCAGCGCAGGCTCAAAGGGCAGCGCGTCCCATACACCGTCCTCTTCTGTCGGCTCGGGCAAGTCTGCGGGTCTCTTTGGCTCTCGAATATCAGCGCACAATCCAGTCTGGAAGCACGAGGTCTCTTTGTGCGTCCTTTTTCTTTTCGCTTTTGCCCTAATACTCATACATCGCAGCGATGTGACTTCTGACCAGTCCGCCATCACATTCAACGTCTACGACCGCGCAGTGAGCGACCTCGGCTTCCTCGGTACCCTCCAGATCAAGCCCGTCCTCAGGCACGAGCACACCGTCGACCAATGGTACAAGTGAGTCCATCACTCCATATTTCCCCTTGCCCCATACCAAACCCCACACCCGCAGACTACAGCCGTACGAGAACGAGACCGTAACAGGCGAGATTCGCGTCCAGATCACTTTCGAGGCCAGCAAGGTGCGTAACACATGACTCGCCGCAAGCACACCACTCTGACATCCGGATCTTGCTCTCGCATTCACACAATCACTCCACGTTTTTTTTTGCAAACGAAATTCCCGGATTTTACGGACTTTTTATTTGGTATTAGACCAGGCGCGCGCTCACCCCGCGCGATTTCGAGTTTCTCAAACTTATTGGAAGGGGGACCTTTGGAAAGGTCTTTCAAGTTCGGAAGAAGGATACGAAACGGATATATGCGATGAAGGTCCTTTCCAAGCGGGAGATTATCGCCAAGAAGGAAGTCGCGCATACTATTGGTGAACGCAAGATCCTTCAACGGTCGTTAGAGTCGCCTTTCCTCGTCGGACTCAAGTTTTCGTTCCAGACAGAGACGGATTTGTATTTGGTGACGGATTTTAAGAGTGGAGGGGAGCTGTTTTGGCATTTACAGAGGGAGACGCGGTTTTCGGAGGATCGTGCACGGTTTTATATCGCTGAATTGATTCTTGCGCTTGAGCATCTGCATAAGTACGATATCGTCTATCGGTGAGTCCTGATTTCCACCTTTGTCAATCTCATCCTCACGATTCTCTTCAGCGATCTCAAACCCGAGAACATCCTGCTAGACGCAACAGGCCACGTCGCCCTCTGCGACTTTGGACTCTCCAAACCCGATCTCCGTTCCGACGAACTCACCAACACATTCTGCGGCACCACCGAATACCTCGCGCCTGAAGTCCTCCTCGACGAACACGGCTACTCCAAATTGGTTGATTTCTGGAGTTTGGGGGTGTTGTTGTTTGAAATGTGTTGTGGGTGGAGCCCGTTCTATGCGGAGGATACGCAGCAGATGTATAAGAATATATGTTTTGGGAAGATTAGGTTCCCGAAGGGGGTTATTAATGAGGATGGGAAACAGTTTGTTAAAGGCGTAAGCATTTTTGTTCGGTATCACTCTCTCACTCTATACTCAAATCATTTCTCTACTCTGCAGCTCCTCAACCGAAACCCCAAACACCGTCTAGGCGCACAACGCGACGCCGCCGAACTGAAAGAACACCCCTTCTTCAAATCAATCGACTGGGAAGCCCTCGCGCGAAAACAAGTCACCCCCCCCTTCAAACCCGTCGTCGAATCGGACGAGAGTGTGGCGAATTTTGATCCGGAGTTTACTACGGCTGATGTTAGGGAGACGGGGCCGGATGATATTGATTTGGACGATGAGGATCCGAGTGAGGATTGGGTTGCGCTTTCGCAGAGTTATTTGGCGTCGTCGCATACCCCTAATGGTCCGCTTGGGTCTGATCGGCCGCCTCTCTCACTACCCCCACCTCTTTCACAACCCTCCCTACAACCTCAACTCCAATCACAATCCCAATCCCAACAACAACAATCCCAACAACAACAACAACAACAAACGGGTACGACGACAACGCAGCCGAGGAGCATCGAAGTCCCAC
The DNA here is from genome assembly GCA_022160315.1 of Panus rudis PR-1116 ss-1. Lineage (NCBI taxonomy): Eukaryota > Fungi > Basidiomycota > Agaricomycetes > Polyporales > Panaceae > Panus > Panus rudis. The sequence goes on along the minus strand of MU275160.1, from coordinate 9,217 downwards.
AAAGGAGAAAGAAAAAAGACGTGGTGGGTACGCCGTTGACGAATAGCGTGCAGGAGAACTTTAGGGGTTTTACGTATCATGGGGAGAGTGTGATGCCTGATGGGGTTGCTTCGTTTTTGGTTTCTGGGGGGGATGAGAACAACAACGACGAGTACGGCAATGGGGAGGTGAATGGAGAGGGTGGAGAGAATGGAGAGAATGGGGAGTATGGAGAGGGTGAGGGTGAGGATGGGTACCACGGGAATGGCAACGGTGTAAGTGGGATAAATGGATATGGGGCGGGGAATGGAGCGAGTGGGAACGGAGGGATGGAAGATGACTTGTCGGATTTGGAGAGTCCGGTGGGGAGGTATGCGCAGCAGCGGAGAGCGATGCAGGATGGGTTGGATGATGGTTTTGGGATGTGAGGGATGTGAGGAATACATTCCGTTTTCACGTCCTTTATGCTCCCTGCTCCCCGCTTGGTCTCTTCCTTCCTCTTCATTCCTCCAAGCACTCCCGTCGCACCGCACCTCATATGCTCGCCTCGCCTCGAATTCCTCTCAATTCTTCTTCAATCACTCATGACGCCCCCCCCCCCCCCATTCCTGATCCCCCTCCTCCTCCTTGCAATAATGACCGGACATGTTTTATCATTATTCACAAGCCCCTTCCTCGTCCCTTCGTCCTCCCCCGTCCTCACATTGCTTATCGTTCGTCGCTCATCATGCGTCGCTCGGCACTCGTCATTCGGCATTCGGGCACTTACGTTCCCTCCTTCATCTCCTCTCTTCACTGTTCAAATTCAACTTGCTCAAGACCGTAGCTCGCAACAAGGCTTCCCAACGTTCCCATATCGACTTTTTGCGCCGATCTGCCAACTTTTTTTCTTTAAATCTTTTTTCAATTTTTACTTTCTACTTTCTACGTTGTGTCAAAGCTAGGACTCGTGCACTCATGTTGTATAACCAGTAATTTTCTCCTTTCTTTTCTCTTCCCTTATCTTCCCCTTTATTCTCTTACCCTTTTCCCTCTTTTTTGTGTTTTTTTGTTGTCAATCGTCAATTGTCCAATGTGTCCTTTGTCCTTTGTCCTTCCAAGTGTGTGATTGGTCCTGAAGCAATAACAACGATGTATTTTTGACTCTCTAGATCTGACTTGCTTGCATGAGGTTTTTGAAAGTCCAATGAAAGTCGAAGACGTTTTTTCAGTGGTGATGTGCATATGATTTGTGTTTCTGCGCAAAGGTAACTCTGAACTCGTAACGAACGTGGTGTATTTTGGTTTTGTGTGGTACGGTACGCTTCCTTTTGTGTAATCAATGAGATTCGCGTTCTCTCTCAGAGAGTCTAATGCTGAGTGCTTGAAATGTAGCAGGAGAGTGGGTAGGATAGAATAGAATGGATTTAGGATGTCTTCAAAGTCTAAATAAGCCCTACGCCCCAAGGAGTCACTGGCAGATACCAAGCAGATACTCTATGTAAATCATATCATCCAGCACACCCAATTACAATCCAAACACCAACACTGTCACTGTGAAGCTCGAGCTCATACATCTTCCAAAATCATCCAACATCCAACATCCAACATCCGAAATGTCGAACACGCATCACCAATCATGCAACGACTCATATCCAGGCCTACACAAATTCAAACCTCCGCGCAACAGGGATGGTAAGACTTTTCCTCCGAGGATCGTTTCTTTGACGATGGCGTCGACTTGGTGCGGTGTTACGCGGCCGTACCAGATTGAGATGCCTTGGGGGGTGTAGATCTGGGGTTGGTAGAGGGTGAGTAGGTTTGAGGAAGAGCGGGAGAGGGAAGGGGGTAGGAGAGAGAAGGGGGTAGGAGGAAGTAGAAGGGGGGAAAGAAGATGATTAGGAAAGGGAGAAGAAGGAGGAGGAGAGGAATAAGAAGAGAGAAAGAAGGATGATAGGAAAGGCACGAAGGGAGAGATAAGGACGAGGGAACGAAGGGGAACGAAGGGTAAACGGGAACTTACGATACAATTACCAGCGAACTTATGTCCCCCCATATGCGAATTCTTCACCACCAACGCCCTTCTCGTCTTCCCTCCCGCCTCATTCTCCCTCGGATCCAACTCCTTCAACCTCCTCACAATCTCCGCCTCCTTCTCCTCCTCAGTCCCCTTAAACTCTTCTAATGGTTCCCCAGCCTCGAGAAGTTGGTCATGCTCGAGCGAGGTATGCACTTCCCAGCCTGCTGAGCGGAGCGAATGGGTGAAACCTTGTTCGAGTTTGGGAGCTGCGATACCGCATCGGTTGTCTCTTCGTTTATGTGAACCTAGATAGCAGATAGAAGAGAAAGAAGCATAAGCATTCAGGTACGAGGGTGCGAATAGCGATAGCAACAGAAATAAAGATAGAGACAGAGAGAAGTTAATCGTTTATGAATGTGAGAAAGGGACGTCGAACTCACATAGAAGAATCACACAGGAGTACGGGAGAACCCAAGACCTCACGTTACTTCCCTCGACCACCCGTCCCGCTCTTCCGAACGCAGGGTCCACAGCAGCGGCAAACAGCTCTTGCGCACCTTTCTTACTCCTCTCGATATTCGTCACTACCTTGTAGTCCGGTAGAATCAAGACGGTATCATGGTCCGGGTCGTCTGCGACCGTGTGGTGGCTCCCGTTTAGTATGGAGATTTTAGTGACTGTGGACGAATCAAAGACACCGGGAACTTTCTTGGCGTCGTTGGAAGGTTGGCCTGGTGGAAGTGATTTTGGTGCCGAATCAACTGCAGATTCTAGGTAGGATGCAAGGGAGTGGAAGTCTAGGTTAATGTGGGAGGGCCAGTCTGACTTTCCGGTGCCAATGATAACCTTGGAGTTGGAATGAGCATCCCTTGTCGAGATCACACTTGAAATAGGATATTTGCAACTTACTTGACGGCGATATGGCTTCACGGAGCCGAGCATTTGAGTTTCAAAGTCGACATTGAACCTTGCGGGGTACTCCTCGTGTCCTACAGACCCCAAACCTTCTAAGAAAGCCAATATCCAGTAGACATCCTGCAAATACACACCTTCATCGCACGGGTCCGGACAATACCTACAATCCCCCGTCGATACCGGGATAGCAGCCTCCTGGAGCTCCTCGGCCGAAGCATGGATATCGCTCTGTCCAAGCACATACGCTTTCAGTTTCCTCAGGGACGCCATGCCAAGTCGAATATAGCAAGAATAAACTACAGCGAGGGTCTATGTGTGAGTGTTCGATAGAGAACGTCCGAGGGCGAGAGGGAGGTCCATGGCCAACGAGATGAGGTACTTTATGAAAGTCGTTTTGCGATGATGTTCCGCTCAGCTGTGCCGCAGGCCAGACGTAGTACGTATGCGTTATCAGATAAGATCCATTCATTCCATGGATCCACCTGGTGACCGACGTCAGTGTGTCAGCAAAGGGTGTCAGCGAGATGACCCAGTCTGACCAGTCCGTCTGACCGTCCGTGAAAACCGGTTAGAAATCTGCCATGCATATGTACGCGATTTGAGAGAAGGTGAGGTTTCTGGGGAGCAGCCGACTCGCGCAATGTACATAACTAGCGACAGCCCGTGCGTTGCACGGGTAAATTTGAACGCTCAAGCCGCAGGTTCAGGTGGCTTTGGGTCAGTGCTAATGACATTAGAAGTTCCAAGACTTTGCCAACTTAAAGACAGCAGGTCAAAAATGTAGTGATTGAAGAATCTGACTATGTACAATAGCAACATGACACTGAAGGCGAAAAAACTATATACAAATTAAGAATAAATTATACAGTAGTCAAGTACTCGAGCGCAGTGAATATTAGAATCTATCAAGCCTGGCCATGCTTAGTGCTTGCCAGTTTCCCTGTTTGAAGGACATTCAATACGTTTTGAAGGAATAGCACCACCAGTGCTTGCATCAGAGTCGTCACGGTCCTTGCGCTTACCCAACGACTTTGGCTCAGGCGAGCCTGAGCTGCCACCAGGCGGGCTATTCCGTCGTGCATACCGAGATTTGGAGAATGGGTCAGACGGGTCAGACGGACTTCCTATAGTAGTGAATTAGTACGATACCAATTGCTCAAGCTTCATACTACATACCTTTGGGTCCAGGTGGACTTCTGCTGCGAGTTGCCGGTATGTTACTTGGTAGATACTCAATGGTATCAATGTCAACAACGATCCAGGGAACTTGTCGCCCATTCCAGTCCTGCCACTCAAAGTGGCTGAAAGTACCGGCACAGGAGACGACCGTCTTTGACCGAGGAAGTACCGTCTTGGGGTCCTTCCACATTTTCCCTTTCGAGGTATTGCAGCGAACGAAAAGGATCGGCTTGTTGTCTTTTCCTGTTGCACTGAGGTATTGGGGGATCATCAGCGTGAACGATGGGCCCACAGGAGGATCGGGGGTGACAGAGTCAACGACACCGCATACAACAAAGCGAGCATATTGAGTTGTAGGATCCAGGTCAGTGCGCTCTAAAATAGAGTACTACCTTTCGTATCAGCAATCCATTTGACTCAGAGGCAAACACATAGATATTTGAATCAACTCACCGACTTGACATCACCCATACATACAAACTCGTGCGACGCCCATCCAGATCCCTTCGGTATTTTTTCTACTTCGGGATCAAAAGTAGCAAGCTGTCAACTCGAAAGACCTGTTTTAGCAAATGGAATCTAGTAGTATTGCGAGTAATTGTCACTTACCCGAAGGTTTGCGATGACTAACTCACCGTCTTCTGCAAACTCATGCTTATCTTGATTGTAGAGCCGAACGCGACAGGGTGCGAGGGCATGAGACCGTAGGTCTCCTGTTGCCGTCCCGTTCAAAGGAGCATTGAGGGCGACCGTGAGCGGTTTGTTAGGGTCAGGGGAGGATGGACTCTCAAACACAGTAACAGTGCTGACTTCGACATAGCCGGCCTCAGGCATTGTGTGCGCAGTGGAGAGCGGAGAGTAGAGTGAGAAAGGAGGTGTAGGTGTCGAACTTGCCAAAGAGCAGATCAGGGTGAAGTTGTTGAGAGCCGGGGTTCAACTCGAAGGATTTATATAGCTGGAAGATCAGCGGCGGTGTTACAGATAGTGGAACTGAATAGAAAATGCTAGAATTGCCAAGAGGGCTGCCTGGGAGAAGTGGGGAAAGCGAAGTATCAGGAAATTCCAGAAATATCGCTAATTTAGTTGAATGCACGGCGCGACTTGGACTCACCAGAGTTCAATGCTGTTAACAGGGCACTTCAAGAGCAATTGTCAGACTTTCGGGTTTTTCCACGTACCGGAAACAGAGCTCAATAGAATAGAGCAAAAATTGAGAGCAAATGACTGACCGTTCGTGCTATATAATTCAGACAGATCTGGGTGTGCATAAAGTTGATCATAGCAAAGCGGACATGGGCGTCTAATCATACATGGAACGAATATCATGTTGAATTTTTGTTTTTTTCGTAACAGGCGGGCCATGATATACTAAGAATAGCTGAAAGGTTCAGAGTATGTGTCTGGTATGAAAACACTCCTGTGCAACAATTGAGACTTTGCCGTGCATCGTTCATGCTCGAGTGACACTTTGAAGTGACTTTGCTCAGAGCGCTCACAGCCACACCGGACTACAACACTCGAATTCAACTAAATGCTCCCCAAGTTGAGCAATTGACCTAATGTAGGTTTTTGTGTATACAGAAATATGCATGGAATATGATACATTAAAAAGAAATTAGCTACATGGCTTGGATCGTGCCATATAATTCAGACAAAATCATGGTCAACCGTATTCTAGCTGTGACATGAATATAAAGCCATATTACTTGTTTTTTTCGTAGCACTTGGGCCATGATATACTAAGATTAATGGAAAGCTACACATGGTAGCCATAGAATAAAAGTACTCCAGTGCAAAATATGAGGCTTCTCCAACGGAGGGCTCATATTGAAGCAATGTCGATGTTCGAACCATGCAGAACAGCAGTGTTAAGTTGAACCACCTAATTCAAGCATTCTAATCTAAAAGTACCTCTTGATAAACTACATTCTCTGTCAACCCACTAATCGGAGTATCATCTGGAAGGGCAACTTTGATGTGGTGAGAAGAAGTTGCACGGGAGAGTGCCACATATAACTGCCCATGTGCGAAGACAGGACTTTGAAGGTCTATTCCGACATACTTGACAGATTGACCCTGTGCCTTGTTGATAGTCATCGCAAATGCAAGCTGAATCGGAAACTGTCTCCGTCTCAGCTTTATTGCAAAGTCTGTATTGTTCTCCGACGGAGAGAGTGTAATGCGTGGAATTAGAGCAATCTTGCCATCATAATCTCCTCCCATAAGGCGAACTTCAAGCACGCGCTGAGACATGCGAATGATTGTTGCACGGGAACCATTGCAGAGACCCTCTCGGGGAGCCAAATTTCGAAGTAGCATAATAGGGCATCCCTCCTTGAGTCTTAAATGAGCAAGGGGAAGGCCCGATGAGTTCAGTGAGTGGAGGAATTCGATTGACAGATTCAAAGGTTCCGATTCAGAGCCTTCATCCTGCGTGAATGAATCTGCACTGATATATAGTTGTTCAGCTCCTGGGAATCGTTCGAGAATCTTGGTGTTTAGGTTATGGACCTCATCGTTGCGAGGAGCTAAGATGACCCGGTTTTGAAAGAAATCAGGAGGTGGGGGGTGGTCCTCCTCATTGATTCCAGAATATACAGAGCGGATGAGATTGGCATCAGTTCCGCACAACATGCTCTGAGGCAGGACAATTGCATTTGGCATACTCTCAGGTGCATGTTCTGGAGGTGGTATACGACCATGTCCTACATCGAGAAGCCACTGTGCAAAGGTCGCATTCTCCGGATTCTGCTCAAGACGCATGTTTTGTCGCAAGTGAAGAACCTCAATGGAGTCCCACAGAGTGGACTGCTGTAACGTTGCATTCACAATTTCTTCACGCGTACCTCTCGGGATGATTGGTAGTGTCTGTTGGAAATCGCCGCCAAAGACAACAGTGATACCACCGAAGGGACGTGGATCATTGCGAATGTCTCGCAGAGTACGATCAACTGCTTCTGGAATGTACCTGAGTGATAGGGGATGCACATTAGAACATTTCAACTATCAGTAGTTATGAAATGTTCTTACCGACTCTGCATTGTGATCTCATCCCAGATAATGACATGTACCAAGGAAAGCATCTCAGCATGGTCCGATCTTTTGTCAATGTTGCACCAGGAGTCATGCGAGAGATGATCTACAGGAATCTGGAAGGTGGAGTGTGCAGTGCGTCCGCCAGGAAGAAGAAGTGCAGCTATTCCCGAGGAGGCTACACAAAGTGCAATCCAACCTTTTGCACGGACAGCATGACATAATGTCTTGTATACAAATGTCTTGCCTGTCCCTCCAGGTCCATGAAGAAAGAATAGCTTTCCCTCGCGGTTCTCTGTTGATGAATATATCTTGTCAAATGCGTATTTCTGATTGGAGTTGAGCTGTCTGATTTTCTGTTCTGCATATTGCGCCTCCAGATCAGGATTATACTGAAGTTGCTCGACAATGTAGGGATTGTCATGAGCGAGCTCCCAGTCCTTTTGAGGATGGGGCATCGAAGGATAATTGGCAAGAGATTTACCATGTCGAAAGAGAATACGCTCCAGAAGAAACAGGCCAAAGTCATAGATGTCTTCTTGTGTGGGGTTCCGCAAATGTGTGATCTCTGATCTCCGATTAAGATCATCACATAGGTGTTCACGGAACTCAAACCATAGGCATTCGGGTTGTGTTGGCTCTCCGTGCTCCAGTATGATAGCAAACAGCTGCCGAAGCTGTTGTCCCGTCTGCATAATAGATGCCTCAAGGAGACATTGACGCCACTCGTCATTGTTCTCTAAAAGACCTCGGGCAAGGCAAGCATCTCGGAAGGTGGGGTGCACCACATGGTTATATGTGCGAATATCCTGCCAGTCTTTTACGCCCTTCACAATGGTGAGGAGGGTGCGCAGATAAAAGCGTTCACCTGCTGTCGGGGGTACAAAGTAGATGCGCCCAATGGCAAACCCCTTCTTTCGTATAGACCATTGTTTCGAGGTTGTGTTCCAGACAAAGTGTTCAGGAAACTCTTGATAGGTATATTGAGAAGCAACAGCTTGTAGGCGAGGAGATGCATTGGCTGCAAAGAATGCAGTAAGCATTGTGCGTTCTTGTCGAGCGCGTTCCATAACGGTCTCCAGTGGTTCTTCAGGATCGAAGACAACCAAGTGCTGGCCTGGTAGATGAATTTGGAGACGCACAATGTTGGGATACTGGTGATGAATGGCATTCTGGAGGATGCGCCAGCAGCTTTCAGGAGCAGCAATGTATCGGCCATTTCGGAACTCAGATACCTCGTCGCGTTGAACAATCTGCATTGTCGCACGATCTGGGCCCTTGTGAGTGTACTTTGTGATGTACTTTGCAGCAGCAAAAGATACAACACACTCAACATTGATGTGACATCGATATCGCCGAGAGAGATATGGAGAGTATGGAACAATCCACCGATTGTCAAGAAGAGTATCGCTAGTGCCAATTGGATATGCACGTCCATCATCTGGGCGAGCATAGATAGGGTAACCATCTTGTGTCATAACGGTCTCTTGTTGAAATGACTTGGGGTATCCTTTTGTGCAGCGACGATCTTGCATACATGGTGCTGTTGGGTTGAGGGCACCACAGGGTCCATGAACCATACATTGCTTCACAGTTTGAAATAGCTCTGGCTCCATATCAGGGTCAGGCCACCATGCACGAACAATAGAATCCACATCGGAGGGGGTGATAATGCGAGAGCCACGTTCAAGGATGAGTAGAAGATGCATATGTGGAAGACCTCGTTTCTGAAATTCAATGGTGTAGACGTAGGCAACAGAGCGACCAAAGATGCCATTCTTGTAGAGATCATCAATGAGAGCTTTCTTGTAGAGTGCAAATACTTGTGCAACCAAGTCGGGTCGGTCTGCAGCAGTCTGTCCTGGTAGCAGCTCACGAATGATTTCTGGCCATGTGGGATTGCATGTCATTGTTATGAAGAGGTCAAATTTATGGAAGTACCGTGCCAGGGCCATCGCATCTTGAAAGTGCTGATGCATATAGCGTGGTCCTCCAACATACGAAGAAGGGAGGACAGTGCGACGACCAATTTCATGCAGCTCGAGATTGTCATCGTTGCGAGCAACGGCATCCTCTAAGCCACTGTATAGTGCTGCCCGCAGTTTGGGCTGG
>MU275159.1:537453-576273 GCA_022160315.1 Panus rudis PR-1116 ss-1 | reverse complement strand
TCAGTCGGAGACTCGAGGTGATCAAGCTCGAGGGTGCCCGGGAGACGACTTTTCGAGAGAGTCAAGAGTAAAGTAGAGAGTTGAGAGCGAGGGGGAAGTCAGAGATGAAGCGAGTAGAGAATAGAGTTGACCTGTCAAAAAAATGTGACGTCTCGTGAACCCAAAGGTAACACTGGAGTCACACACAGAAGTCACACAACGAAGAGACAGGGCTAAGTGCTATATTCGAAGGTAACTTGGGGATCTACAGGCCTCAGAACTGACTCTTATATACCTCAGCTACTTCCGAATCCTTCCGATCCCTCAACCCAGCCAAGACAATAGAAACACACCGAACACTTCAACGAACGCGACATAACCAAATAGGGAAGGTGTGACGACACGGGAAAAGCCGCCAGAACCGAGGACCCGCCACAGTGACCCTCCTGTGACCCCGCTGTGACCCGCTGTGACTATTTGGCTCGTACAAACAACTTCGTGCGAGTGCAACCGGCACGATCATATGCAAAGCACTGTAGTATTTGCTATTGTTTGCTTGAGTTATGTCATGTAACGGAGTCAGTGCTATTTGCCACTTATCCTGTTCCTGTTCCCTGAACATTCCTGAAGAATGAATACCTTTTCATAGTCACATTCCCTCTCCGGCCCTGTTCAAATGCGAGCCTCGATATTTCACTTAGAGTATACCTGACACCAGTATGCTCGAACTTGTCTATGTTCAGTCAAAACCTAAAGGCAACTGGTAGCGGCTGGAAAAGGTCCAGAGATAACCCGGCCCCGTCAGCCTCGTTGTTATAGACTTGCTGTTACGGATTGTATGTACACTCTCTTGCCACTTCTACTGCAACATCATCGTCTTTGCTGTCGAACTTCAATCTAGCATCCCACTGATCCATCTGTCGCACTCTTTCAGCCCACAATCATTCATCCCTAGTGCTCTCCCCCCCTACACGCCATGTCTACAACTGCCTCGAGTGTCACTTCCCCCGACCACGATACATTGGTTCCTCGATCCACTGAACTTTCTATCGCTGGCCAACTCATTCTTTACTTCTTTCTTGCATTGCTCCTCATCTTTCTTGTCGCTGGGATATACCATATATGTACACGAGCCTCCCGTTCGCGCGAGGACGTGGAATCTGTTCTTGCGCGATTCGACGTTCAATTGTCAGCCGAGGAAGAGAAACTCGAAGATAGCCCATCGTCCAAATCTGATCAGCAGCCACACAAGCAGGAGAGCGCGGGATCTGGTCTGACTGGCGCCACCTCATTGCTACCAATTCAGCCTGTTCCAGTCGACGTCCAGGAATCTCTTCCATCGTCCTCCACTCTCACCAAAGCCAATTCACCACTCGACGACGCTAATATCGTACCTGCTATCGTTCTTCAGGAATGCACCCTAGGAAGCATCTCGGAATTCGAGTCGTCAACCTCCATTCTCCATACTGATACCGAGGAATTCCTACAAGTCCCTTCGCTTCACTGGACTGGGAGAGTGGTGTCGGAGGACGAGGAGAGAATGCTCGACCAAGCGCTGACCTCAAACGTGCGTGAATCAGAGCAGGAGATGGAACATGAACAGAGCCAGCCACTGAGCACAAACGCCCTGCACACGAACTCAGAAGATACGACGTCGGTGATCTCAGACCTAGTCTCTTCACAGCACTCTTCCTCGATGCCTACCGAGTCCTTAAGCACGTCATTCTCCCTTGATTTGCAAGAGATCCTGGCTGCGGGCGGCGTATCTCTGACCGATTCGCCTATCGAGACAATTTCGTCGTCGGCAGGAAGGTACTAACCGATTCGCCATGTCAAGGTCGCTTCGACTTGCTATCTTTCTTGGGTGTATTGGTTGCTACGAATTTCTGTATACCGTGGATGCCAAGAGCATATATGAGGAAATACATATTGAACAGTGCGACGCAGTTTATTCGTACTCGTAACATAGGAATCCGCCTGTCGTATTGAAGACGTCCCGGATTGTGGACGCAGAGAACATGCCTTCTGCTGGCATGACAGAATCGAACTGAACTTTGGTTAACGGCGATGGTAATCCCGAGACGTCATAACCCTTACCGAGAGCATTGGTGGCATGCCGTTAGGGTACGTTTCGTAGGCTTCAACGGAGGTGAGATTCTGGATGGATCCTCCCTTGAAGGACCAGAAGTTAGAGGGATGAGCGCGCTGCCACTCGAACCACACTTTGTCCACCATCTATAAGCAAAGAATAGACTCAATGGTGTCTGGCGTTGAACAATAGACACGTACCGCATGATGAAGCCAGAACATTGGTTCTGAAGGTTGCGCGTCAGCGGTGTTCTACGACAATGACATTGGCATATAGTTACCATTAGCGGAGAATGTTGGGCCTGGGATGCAATTCACTGAGTTTGCAGGGCACGTTCCGGCAAGGTCTCTGCGTTTATCGGAGCAAGATCAGTAAGTTATTTGTTAGGAATGTATGTTGAATCAGCCGAACCCTCCCACGATGAAATGAACCGCGCCGTGTGCACCCTGTACTTATTACCACCCAAATTCAATCATTAGCAGGGTCCGTCGTTCCAACGACAGTCAATGTGTAACTCGCCTCTGGGGCCTCGAAGTATTTCTGGAAACCTTGGAAGTCGCCTACAAATCCATTGACCATCTTGTGAACCTCTGACTTTGTAAAGCTTGTGTTGGCCGTTTTCTCCGGCTCAGGGAAGATTGGCACCCCAGCAAATGGCAAGTAGGGCTGGAGCGTGAAGTTTCTGCGAAGAATGTGCGGGCTGGGGTATGCCACCATGAAGTCAAAGAACGCGCCATTGGTTACAGTGTAATCAAGGGACGGATCGCCAAAACCGCCCAGCCCGCTCTCAGAATCAGGGTCGCGAAAAATAGAGGCGTGCTCAACATCGGCGGCGTCTGGGCAGAGAGAGTTATGATTCACTGTCTATGCCATTTGCGTGAGGTTGAATGACGGTTACCCTTGCTCCAATCCCAGTACGGCGATGCACCCTTAAAACCGCACTTCTCCCTGAGCGCTGTTTCGTACACTTGTATGTACCAGCGATGCCAGGGCAGGAATAGACCGGTGAAATGAATCTGAACACTCCTGAGATTAGGACTCTGGTTGCTCAAAGGAGCACTCACGTGTGTGTTGAGGTCCATATGCATGTAGACGAAATCGTCATAGAAGGTACTGGAGCTGTTGACTGGCGGTATGTCAGGAGGATTGACCAGAGGGGTCAAGGCATCCGTATGAGGAAGGCTCGTCAAGCACTAACGCACAGTAAATGGCCTGTACAACGTTGTGGTTAACCGGCAATAACAGACCTTAACAGCCCGTATCCATTCGGCTCGTTCGATTGTAGACAGACTACGCCATTCACGACGAATGGATGGTTTAGTACACCGAGCGGCGAAAGTGAAGGCAACATTCAAGAGCACGAGGATCAGTACCCAGATAGCACGAAACTTGAGTCCGAACATCTTGTCGTGGATATCCCGAGTGGGGCGGCGAGGAGCGGGGGAGCAGGTTCTTTCTTGCCTTCAGTACCTGAGTACATATGCTCACGATAGGTTCGCTGCTATATACTAGCACTGTACTTTGGTGGTCAACTACAACTCTCGTTGAGGAAATATCCGTTCGCGCGAGCATCGGTTAATTCGTAAATATGTAAAGAGATGCCTGATGAAGCTCTTACGGAATTGATCTTCGTCAACATAAAACTAGCCGTAATGTCATGAGAAACAGCATCACAGCGCGAGAAGCAAAGGATCCCTGAATCGGAGGCTGAAAGGAGATGCGGCCTTCGCGTCCGCCATTTAAAAAACAACTAACCACAGTTGGTGACCGACCATCAGTTTCTTTGGTATGTATATACATAGCGCCTGCATTGGAAAGACTGCATGTCACAATAATATGAATCGAAGCTAGCTTGGGAGGAGGGTACTTACAATGAAATGACTGCCCGTTATCAATCGCAATCCGCTTACTAGTGTAGAGTACTCTTTCCTCTTTCGTGCCAGCAGTAGTATTGCGCCAATCACCTCCAGTGACCCGAACGCTGAACTTTATTGGCAGGTTCTTTTGGTTTCGCCGTGCCCCAATTTAGGTCGGATGGCGATTCCTATTGGACAGAGGGTCATATACTCTCATATACTCCAGCCAACTGCAGCGTGGGCCAATCGACGTGATCGGACCTATGCGACGTCGCGGAGGATGCAAGGGTTGAAAGTCCAGATATCTTGGACAACACATGTGGTTATGTGCGTGAGAACGCCTAAGGACTCATAGCTTGCGGGCGATGGTTTTGTGATTGTCCTAACAAGGCCGTTGTTGTTTGCAAGGCGGATAAAGTCCCTGACAGAATCCCGTGATGCCTGTAAACGTGTGTACCCGAGTCTGAGAGATAACCACTTCACCCAACACATTTGTGATGATCATTTGGACCAGCGCAAGGAATCTGAGCGTTCCGGGTGGTGGAGACAGTGAGTAATATAGGGACATCGAATGCCGATGCGCTGGCTACCGTAGATATAGCGGGGCAGTCCTGATGAAAGAGCGTCAGGCCGCTAGACGCGTAGGGGGAGAATAGAGAGCACGGATAGTCTATAGAGGTTGACACAAAGAGAGTCTATCCACCTGTTGGCAGCATCCTAGTAAATGCAGCGGTAGACGGTGCCACCGTTCTATCTTGATTTGTACTGACACATAATATACTCACCTCAGTATATGCAGAATGCGGTGGGACTAGCAAAGCCGGGAGCCCGCCTGCGAGACCTAGGGAAAAAACATACTTACTTCAACTTACATACGGCACAAAGCTGCGACCTCGGCTACGTGAGTGGTAGATCACATTCAGAAACCAACTGTGAAAGTAAATGTTAGTACTGACAGTGTAGGTTCTTGCCTTTCGCTGGCAAGCTCGAGCTCACTATCAGTGTTCAAAGCTGTTCGAAGACGTTCGAAGTTCAGAGCCGCTCGGTAGCGCTCGGTTGAGAGCTCAGCGCTCACAGGACGCGTGCCACGTGGCAGGTAGCCATCACGGGATCTTAAATCTTTGCCAAAAGGCAACGCCTGAGTCTTCTCGCGTCGAGGTAGAGGGAGTGCCGTCGGTAATGCTCTCATTGGCACTGCGACGATACCAAAGCAGGATCCGATCCCGTCCAGTGCTGGATAAATTCCTTCATGCCAACTCATGTCACCATAGCGTCTATGATGAGTTGAAGTACAGGGGGTTTATCTCTCAGACCACTAGGTCAGTGAGTGATTCACGAATAGTAGCAGCTCGTCTGACTATCAAACCAGTACAGAGGCCAAGCTTCGGAATGTACTGCAACAATCTCATGTTGTATATGCAGGCATTGATCCAACCGCCGATTATCTGCACGTTGGACACTTGCTGCCGCTGCTCAGTCTCTTTCACTTCCACATTCGTGGTCATAAAGTCATACCACTGGTATGTATCCATATTGAATCCTGTGCCTTCTCCTTCCTCTAACGCTATTATAGATTGGTGGAGCTACTGGTCTCGTCGGTGACCCCTCTGGAAGGGACACGGAAAGACCACTGTCTGATGCGGCGAAAGTCGAGCATAACGTCGATAAACTGAAAGAAGCAGTGACCAGCTTTTTCGGTCGTGCCACGGAATATGCGAGGAAACGTGTGCGCACCATAGATGTATCAGCTTCTGAGCCTCACATTCAGAGCAATCTGGATTGGTTTAAGTCTATGGGCTTGTTGGAATTTCTCCGAGTCGTCGGTGTTCATGCCCGGGTTAACACCATGCTTGCTCGTGAAAGGTAGGATTCTGCCCCAACGCAATGGAAGCATGTGCTGAATGCATGGTAAAAGTGTCTCTGCACGTCTAGCCTCCCAGCAAGGCATTTCATTCACCGAGTTCACGTACCAGCTTCTGCAGGCGTATGACTTCTATACACTTCACAAAAACTCCGGATGTACAATTCAAATCGGTGGATCCGATCAATGGGGCAACATTGTCTCCGGCATTGACCTCATCAACCGCATTGTACCTCAGGTCGGGCCCAACGGCGGACACGAAGAAAAGGTCTTCGGGATCACCACTCCATTACTCACGACGGCTTCCGGGGCGAAGTTTGGTAAAAGTGCGGGAAACGCTGTCGCGTTGAATCCGGACATCACTAGCGTTTTCGATTTCTATCAGGTGAGGCAATTCAGCCCCTCCTATTTGCTCCCACGATGGCGTACTCATGAGAGTACATGATAGTTCTTCTTGCGAACCACGGATGCTGACGTCGGACGTTATCTGAGGATATTCACCATACTTCCATTGGAGACTATTCAGGACGTTCTCGAGAAACATAAGGTACCTGTGTCTTATCTTTGTGTCATCTTCGTTGAGGCTGAGTTTTCCGGCAGCTGAGTCCCGACGCTCGGGTTGCACAACGTCTATTAGCTTCCGAGGTAACAGAACTTGTTCACGGACGTAAGTTCAACCGGTGGTTCTATCAGATAGCCTTACGCCTAATTGACACTGGTAACTTGCAGAGCATGCCGTACACAGTGCCCAAATGGTCACGAAAGTGTTGTATGAAAGCGACTGGACCACAGTGAAGGCCAATGAGGTTCTGGATGCTCTTCGCGGCGATCCCAGGCTACATCTACTCCCTGAATCCGAGGTGCTCAGTACGCCAATAGTGAAATTGGCCGCTATGTGCAAACTGACTGCATCAAATTGTAAGTCCCCGTGCTATCATCCAGGAGGATGACACGCTTCAACTCAATACTAATATCAAATCTGAATGTAGCGGCCTCCCGCCAGCTTATAGCGATGAAGGGATTGTATCTCAATAATGTCCCCGTGGCGGACACGCGACAAACTATTCGGAACACCGACCTGATAGACAATCGATTGGTTGTCCTTCGGTCTGGTAGTGCGAAACAGATCGTGCTTGCCATTCAGTGAAACCATGCCTGAGCACGTCACTTCTGCTCCAAATTTCGGAGAAATATATATATATGTAGTTGCCAGCTAATTTAGACATGAGGCTGAGACCATGGTAATCAATACTGTCCAATAATACTTTCTAAGCTACGGTCGAGTGAGTGCATACCAGCAAACGAATGTCTGAGCAACGGTATATGGGGTTTCGAGTTAGTCCACGCGAATTGCGCTGTAGAGCTTACGGACGGCCCAGTAAGACGCCAGGAATCCAATAGTACCTGAACGAAGAGTCAGCTGCCTTCTTAATCACCCTCAATGATGGCCCGTACCTGTGACGAGGAAGTCGAGAAGACAAAGCAAGAGGAGGTATCCCATGTACAGCGCTACGCTAGTAAGTGAGCCAAGAGACAAACGAGATGCCCAGTAGAACAAGCCGTAAGCGAGCAGCCAGAACGCACTACCACCTCCGACGAGGAAAGCACGCCAATGCCACCTATGGGTCGTTCAATACTAAGACGTTTGGTGAACAATGACTAACGTACCTGTACTCCTCGGCGCACAAGATGAAATAAGTGAAAAGGATAGATACAGTAGCGGTAGTTAACGATACGACGCCCGCCGTTAACGCAAGGAAGCCAAACGCATAATACGCTCTCGACGCGAATAAACTCGACAAGACAAAGTAGAGTTCAACAAAGGCCGCGCCAAATGGTAGGACGCCTGCAAGGAGAGTAGCAGCCCATGGTCTGAGATATTTGGGCGTCGGCGGGATTTGTCTCGGGATAGGATTGACACGGACAGGGTGAGTGATGGCACCGTGCTTCGAACCATAGTATGAACCGATGGCGGATAGAGGCGCGGAGATGCCGAACCAGAGTACAGCTATGAGGAGCATAGTGCCTGGAGGTGATAGGTGTTGAATGAGTCTGGATTGAGCAGACGCAGAATATAGCTTACCAAACGGCACGGCACCAGACGAGCCTGCGAAGACGAGGAAAACGTCAAGCAAAAATACGACGCCGAACACGATACTACGGTATGGTTTCACTCCATGAGTCTGAAAGGAAGCAACACATAGGGACGTACGTTGGAAGTACAGTGGCTGTGAGGAACGAGTTTTTCCTCTTGTCAGTTCCGCCCATAGAGGCATACACACGACTCGATACATAGCCACCAACACTACACAACGGCCAGATCAGAAATCGCCTCGGGTACACTTCGTTAGAGCTGAATTACGCACCTTCCAAAGAGTGTCCAACAAATCATCATGACGGTAGCCAAAGATCCACGGTTTGATGGCGACAGGAAGCCGAGCAATGCGAACACTGGCGTGAATTGATTAGACAATTATTTAGGACTTACGAGATATGCGCCCTACCTAATGTCACGCCGACCATTGCACATAATTGTGCTCCATTGCCAATCAAAACAGACAGGATCATAGGATGTGTCGGTGTCCGGAAGACTTCGCCGTGAACAAGTTTCCATCCATAGTCTTCTTGAATATCTTCCTGTTCCCGAATTAGAATATCTTATATGACAGACTGTAGCACTTACACTGAGATCAACGCTGTTATACCTTGATATCTGAACAAGGTAGAGAGAAGTATGAATGACCGGATACTGGAAGCAACAGTCCGATGACCTACATCACGTGACACAGTTCGGTAGAGAATCATTGACACCATGACGCAGAGGAACACGACAATGACAATGGAATTGATGAGGCTGAACCAATGAATTCGCTGACAGGAAGGTTGAGTGAGAGGGGGCGCCTTTGTTACATAAAACCCTTACCGGATCGAAGATGTGGAGATAGTTATCCCATCTTGTTGCCCATGGCGTATCGGATTCCTGGACCAGCTTGATTCAGTTTAGCGGCCCTGAGCTCTAGGGTTGAAACGTACACTCCACGTAATTCTATACGAGTACCGAACCTTATTGGGGGTCTCCTCACTCAGAATTAGGGCAGGCGAGTCGGTTGCATCGCAGTCGGCTGGCTCATCCTGATTTCCACCGCGACTGTAGGACGTTAGCGACGTAAACAGCAAGTATGTAGCACAAAGAATACCTGTCAGGCCAAACGAGGACACCCACGACGCGGTAGATGTCGGGGCTAGGCGAGTGGTATTTGAGGACAATCTCATAGTGGTTATTCAGAGCAGGTGTCTCAGCAAATTCTCCTTCGTCGTTTCCTAGATTGAATCCCATATCATAAAAGACGTCACCTGTCTTGAGGTCCATCTTCATTTCCGCTGCAGGTAAGCCATCAACAAGCCAGTTTATGGCATAGTCCTCCCTAATCCGGTCGTTGATGAACTTCGCGTCTTCTGCGGGCACTTCCTGTCTACATAGCGTATTGCAAGACGTGTTTCCTTCGAGCATGGTAATCTAGAAGACGTGTGAATTAAAATCTTGGCCATGTGAGCGTATACGAAACATACGTTGTATGGAGAGTTGAATATACGATCGCCGAACAAGATTGAACCGAGAGACTCGGGTTCGCTCTTTGGACCACCTTCTGGCTCGCAGAAGTGGAATCGTGGGTTGTAGTAATCATCTGTAATAGACATAAGTCATGCTACAAAGGCCGCACGTACTCAGAAATCCGTACAATTGATCAGGGATTTCTACCATGATTCGTTAGACCATGCGAACGATCTGGAACACAGCTACGCACCAACTTTGCGTTGTCAGAGCTCGCAAGTATCGGAGTCAGTGCGTTGACAAGCAACTTGACGGGTTCTCCCTGGTGGTAGTCATGGGGAGCGGCGCCAGGGAGGTAAAATGCATCTGAGCAAGCCAAAAGAGACAAAACCACGCCTCCGAGCAGAGACTTTGTCGAATAAGTTGCGCTTCTTGCCATGATTGCAGTAAACCGGGGTGTATTGCCCGACGTAAGGGTCGATACCCTGGAGAAGCACGAGTTTCGACCAAGACTGGCTACTTCACAGGCCTTCAGTAAAACGAGAGACAGACGTCCAGCTGGCACGGAAGAATTAGCAGGAATAGCAGACCAAGGCGGTCATGTAGTACGATGGCCCAAAGCGGATGCCACGCCAGGAGACGCCAGGAGGACGCCGGCGGAGCGTCGGCCTCGTGCGCCGGGTCCCGACACGCTATAAAGGGCCACTCATTATTTTGTATCACGAGTCCACCCCCTTTCTTTTCTTCCCCATCCTCCCCTTTCCATCGCAGCCATCTAGCTGCTTGCACCGTAAGTCAAGAGGTGCAACCGAACCGTAAGATTGCCTCTGTATGTTTTTTGCAGACGTTCTGCAAGTTTCCTGGTCTGATTTCTTTCAGAGCTCGTGCCACTCGCACCGTTGTAGACACTCCCGATACCTTTGTCTTTTTACTTCGTTCGTCGGATCCATCTGATCCTCGCGCACCTTTCCCGTGCCCCCCACTTCAGACACTTGCCGGAGATAACAAATGCAGACATCTTCGACCGCTACGCCGACCACATCTGCATTACCCCAAGGATTTTCTTTCAGCTCAATTGGAAAGCCTCCGTCGTTATTGGCGAGGCTGTCCGACGCACCTGCGGTACCTACACAGCGTCACACTCTATCCGCTATATCTCAGGAAGCGGACGAGGAGACATCACTCCTCTTTCCGAAAGAAGTTCGGCCGCGGATCAGAGGTCCCTCCGACATGGGTCAAGCATCCTCAAGTATCCCCGACCGTACACCCGAGTCAGATCAGACTTCTCCCTCGGTTGGCTTGCTTAATGCCTCCCAGTCAACTTCTATCAGTATTTTCTCTAGCAACCAAAGCCAAAGTCACGTGCCGGCATCGCAGAGCGGAAATGCTAGTTCTGCTACGCTTTCCACGTTCTGTCGTCGACCTCAGACCACCTCAAAGGTGTTGACTCCTCAACCTGTTGTGGGTGGACAGTCTCCCATGGACGTTGATGCCCCGCATACTCTGGCTACTTCTTTAACCCCTGTCACTAAATCTCGCGATGGCTCTCCTGCCCTTGCACCTACAGACCTCATTCACCGTGCCGCGGATATCGTTCAAGAGCGTGCAGCCTTCGATGATCTCGCACGTTTGGTTTTGCGATACCATGACGAACACAACGAATACTTGCGAAGGCATGAGGAAACTGTTCATGCCGCCCAGCGAGAAAAGGAGCAGGCTGATCACGTTCACGCTATCGTGATGTCGATATCCGAGCATTTGCAGACCGTTCGCGTTAAGCAGGAGAAGCGTTGGGAACAGGAACAACGAACGCTCACTGAAGCGGCCAGGCATAAAGACGTTCAACAACCGGCTAGGCAGACTCTCCCTAATCACACACGAGCAGATGCGAGCTCGATGTCCCGAAAAACCAACCCCGTAGCTCTCGGACTCAGAAACAGCCCTGCGTCAAGTACTGTGACGCTGGGAACAGCTCCCTCTGTCGCCACTGCTCCCACCATGACATCCACTTCCTCCCTTCCTCCTACTACGACCATCGGTGTTACAACTGGAACGGCCTACGACCCTGCTCCTGCAAAAGCCTCTCTTGCTCAGCGGGAAGAGACCGAACGGCGCTTGCAGGAAGAAAAACGCCGAGCGGAAGTGTTGCGTCGCGCAGAGGAAGAGAAGCGGAAAGCCGAAGAAGAACAGCGTAAAGCCAGAGAAGAGAAATTAAAGACTGAAGCTGAGGTACGCCAGCAAGAAGAAGAAACCCTACGTAGACAAGAGGAGGAAAGGCGCAGACAGGACGACGAACGGCGTAAGCAAGAAGAGGCTAAAGTCAAGCACGAAGAAGAACGCAGGCAAGAGGAAAAGAAACGCAAACACGAGGAAGAGGAAAAGAAACGAAGGGAGGAGGAGGACAGGTTGAAACAAGAAGAAGCCCAAAAACGTCGCGCCATCTTGTCTGCCAAAGTGCAGGAGGAAAAACGGCAGTACCTCGCTGAGAGCGCCGCGCGAATCAAAGCACAACGGGAAAGTGCGGCAAACGCCTCCCCCGCTTTTGGGAACGCTGAAGGTAGTGGATTGGCGGCGTCGGCGCCCGTTGCAGCCAAACCTGCCTCTCCTTCGACCACGTCTGTTATTCCATCAACGGCTTTGGCCGCTAATACTGTCGCGACTCAACCTGCTCAGGAGATGACGAAATCGATACCTGCCCCAGTTGTTACGATCAACAACGGTAACCTTGGAACCGCGGAGCTTCGACAACCCGCTCTCGCGAAATCTCCTGTGAAGCCTGCCCAGCTTCAGATTACCACATCTCAGCCTCCGTCTAAGTCCGCAAACCCTCAGAGTCTTCCTACGCCTGTGCCCGAGGCGAAATCGTCGCGGTCGAGCGAGCAGCCCCGGAGCCCTACCACCCAGGTAAAGCATCCCCTGCCTTCCAAACCTCAGGTCGCGCCGCCTGCGAAACCAACTTCGACCGCTTCAAATACTTCTGTTTCACAAGCACAGACATGGCCCCAAGCGCAAGTGAAACGACAGAAGAGCAAGGCGAACGCTCAACCGACCGTTCAAATTAAGCAAGAACCCGGCCCAGATACTATTCCTCCGGCACCGACGACAACAGCATCCAACGCGACTACCGTCCCTACGCATCAGCGCACCGCGCCCGCTTCTAAACAAACAGTCGTTCCACATGCTCCTCATCCCGTGACGGCAGAACAAGCGCCAGGCAGCCAGGCAATTCAGCAACATCAAGCTGCTGTGCGGGAGACCCCAGAGTTCATTATCAGAGATCGCGAGCGGTCAGGTAGAGTACCACCTTCAACTTCTCCTACTGCGTATAGCATCCCTTCTGCTCCTCCTGCTGTCGCTGCTCCGGTGAACCATCAGGCTGTCGTCGCTCAGGCCTCGTCCCGGATAACCGCGCAGAGAGCCCCACAATCGTTGGAGTCGCCTCATTCCGGGCTTTCAGGTGAAATGGGTCGTTCGGTACCTCCCGCACATAGCGGGAACGAACATGTCGGGTTAGAGCACGACGCGTGGGTTAATACGCCTATCATGGGCACTCTCGACAATTTGGCCTACCCGGAGAGATCTCCAAGCCCTCGACAAGCAGTGCGGGGAGAACCTGCAGCACGTGGTCGAGGTCGAGGTCGTGTAGTACGGAGGGAGGTGGATCACTATTCTCCGCCTCCTCAAGCTACCATCCCTCGTGTCCGACGCTCATCGTCTCCTGAGCCTGTCGTCGCGCAGTCGAACAAACGAGCTCGCCTCAGCCGAAGTCGCCCCGATCTTTCAAACATGCCGATTGACGGGCAAGCCAATCGTCGCCAAAGGGTATCTTCATCATATGCGCACCGACCTCCCAGCCCTCCTAGCCCAACTCCCGCTACGTATAATCCCCCGCCTCGTATCTCAGATTATCGTGATATGGCACGGACGCCTCCCATGGAGGACCATCCTCGGATGCAGCAGCAACGTCAGAGCTATCCTTCAAGTTGGTATCCTGCGCAAGCAAACGAGTACACGTATGCCGATCAAGCGGGAACGGGCCATGATCCTCTGGCATATCGTATGCAAGAGTCGTACTCTGAGACTCGTTGGGGCACAGAGGATTACTCATACGATGAACAGCATCCTGCGTTATTATCCCGACTCGCTAACCCCTCCACTAGGAACACGCAGTCCGGAAGGAATAATGCGGCTGGTCGAGGACGAGGCGGGAAGGTTCCGGCACGGAATTCACGTAATAGCGGAGGAAACAAGAATACGACGGCCCAGCCGTTGTCCGCACGACTGAACCCATCGAGTCACAATACCCTCGAGGCTCGGCTGTCGGGGTAAGGCGGTAAGGTATGAGTTCAGAGTGAGCAGTGAGATAGACGTTTCGGTTTCTCTTTACTTTTTCCCAGCAATTGTGGTTTCCTTCTTATCAGCAACTCAGTCTCATCCTGTAATTCATGGAATTCCTGTGTACGTTATGATCCGTCTAATACGGTCACACACATCTCTCTATGTTCTTGGTCCTTGGTGATCATTTGAATTCGCATATAAAATGAGATGATAGTCCAACATGTTCCAGCACATCTAATGCTACAAGGAAAGTGTACATCTGCTGTCCCCCACCAGCGCCTTCGAATTCGATCGGTTACCCTAACTTCCGCCGCAGATGGAGAGCTCGCGCATCTCTTGTAACACGCCTTCCACCTGTAGCAGACGTTAGTCAATGAGAAGCAGCACAACCCATAAGCACAAGCCAAAGCTGAATGCATACCTGTGCGTCCAGTTGACCAGCTGCGTAGTCATCTCGAACATTATCCGCAAAGTATCTTTGGACGCCACTGAGTTTCTCGTAACCCTCTTCGGCGAACTTGCATTGCATGCGGATCATAGCCTCGAAGCTGGGGTCAAAGAATGGTACTCGGAGGTCAAGAAGTTGCGGCAGTTCTGCTATGAGTTGTTCGTTCAGCAGGTCGAAAACTTCCTTGGCCTCGTCATGTTCTTGTTGCGCCTTTCAATGTAAGTATTATGAGTTTTAAAGGAATGTGAGTATCGTGTGGTGTAGGTCACCTTAGGAAGCTTCGTTGGATCTTCGCTAGGCTTCTGAATGAGCTTGTTCATCCGACTACGTGCGGCGTCATAGTCAAGGAGCTGAAGAAGATCAATCGTGGTCCAAATTGAATAGGATCCTCGTATGTACCTTCTTGCCTCGTTTCGCTATATGTTCATTCACAATGGGGAAATATGCGTTCATCTTTCCTATAGGTTCCATAACGGTTGTCCGGTAGGGTGCGTCCTGATAACAAGAACATCATGCTCGAAAGGCAGTTCCTCAAAACGACACTCGTGACCATTGAATGCACGCACCAGTTCTCGTGCCAACCCTGTATCAAGGTCATCGACTGCGCGTTTGTAGGCATGCGCCGCCATTGCGCCTTCCGAGGATTTGTCCGCTGCACCATAGAATACATCGATCGTCTCCGCCAGACGAGTCTGAGCCGCAGTCATCGCTGAGTAGGCCAAGGAGAAAGCATTCAGACAAAGGGGGACACCATCACAAGACTCATGACGCACCTCGCATGGCGTCAAGGTAGCCCTTGCTATCCTTCTGCAGCGCTTGGCATTCTTTCTCGAAACTGGATGGGGGTGAGGGGTGAACTTATCAGATCGGGAGGGGGACAAACGTACGATTTGTACTTTGCCTCTTCGTCGGCGAACTCTCTGTCAATTGTACGCTCAATCTGACCGGTTTTCTGCAGGAGCTATAAAGTGGGATAGATGGTCATTGACCGTGCTAACGCTGGTGGTGCGGGTGCATACTGTGGTTCCTGCCCGGTTCATGGACTTCTTGAATCTGACAAAGATATTAACGTGTTTCTGAACGGAAACTCATCACATACGTACCCTGCCCAACTCATATTTGCAGTGGAATGCTTTGTGGCAATGAAGGAGGTTGAGGTTAGCTACAAAGTGCACTTGGAGAGCGATGCGGCAGCGGCTCGGCGGATGTGAGTGTAGACGCCCATAATCAGGTAACCGAGAACTGCGTCGCTTGGCGTCAGTGGACCCTTTGTGGGCAAGGTTAGTCTAGATGGACAACTTGTGAAGGAACGAACTTCTTTGATCTCCTGCCAGTTCAGGTCGACTTTATCAAGTTTGCTGCCGCGTTCCCAGCAAGAATAACAGGGAGTAATCACTGCACAACATCGGTACGAGCAAAATCAATATTCGTTATAGTTTGCAGGTGAGTCAACGTTCAACGTTCAACGTTCAATGGCGAGCTAGCGCGAGTGCCAGTGGTCATCTGTGTCATTTGTTGAAGTTCAAGTTGACTAGGATCGCTGCTGGGTAGCATCGCTGCATGCATGTGTCTCACTAGACATACTGTACTATTTCTTGATCAGTCGCGGTTCCGCATTGGAGCTTCGACTCATACAGACAATATTCCCTCGTGCCTCGGGTGTCTGTCTCCCTGTAATCACATTGGGCTCAGTGGCATACATAGTATAGTAAAAGTGGCCTGTAACTGCAGAGCCTCTAGAAATCCGCATGCCACGACTCCCAAGATGACTGGAGTCGTGGGGAATGAGCTACCACCACGTCTACTCCATTGGACTAACCTACGCTTTCATCCGTCACACAGAATCCATGCGTACTTACGTTCAAGCGACTGCATAAACTACCATAAAATCATTACCATCACCATAGTACTGTGGTACAAACCGCAGATACACAACCGATACACCTACCGGTCTTCGGTCATGCCTCGGTGTCCTCCTCGGTGATGTCTAAGCCATACCGGCCTCCGCCTTCCTCCCCGACGAGAAATGTTTCTGGGTAGGTGTGTACTATAAAGCTGTTGGCTGCTCCTTCCTCAGTGCTTCTAACTCCCACAGGCGAACTCTCGTCGCGGCCAACATGAGTGCATCTCTCTCGTCGGAGACGGTTCAACCTGAGAACAAGCCTCCGCCCACGGAGCCTGAAATCGTAGTGTTCTCTCAATCAGACCCAGACGATCCGCGACATTGGCAGAAAGCGAAGAAGCGGGGCGTCCTTACGATTATATGCATCTTGGCCTTCGTGGCGGTCGTAGGGTCTTCTATCTATGTGAGTAACATTTGCCAATTCTTCCGACGATGTGACTTTCTCAGTGCGTCATTCGCTAGGCTCCAGGAGAAGGTCAGCTTCGTGAGATGTATGGCGTCAATGCCGACGTTGCAAGCACGGGATTGACCTTGTACGTGTTGGGTTTTGCCATCGGTCCTCTTGTTTGTGAGTCTTCGAATTCCGTTCTGTGCCAAGCCTGGCCCATGCTGAATAGCTCAAAGGGGGTAAGCATTAACTTGTGCATGGATGAGCTCTACATTGCTGAAAACATTGTCCCTTAGGGCCGTGTAGTGAGATGTACGGTCGTCGAATACCGTACATGTTATCCTGGGTACTCATGATACGTATGTGACACGCTTGTTTGACTGTGCGATCATCATTCACATTCTCCTCAGTCACGATTGTGCCGTCGGCGTTTGTAGAAAATATCGTGGTGATCCTCGTTTGTGCGTAACACTGCTCACGAATGACCGTATCACTCACCGCATGTTCTTTCCATTGGGCAGTCCGCCTGTTCACAGGAATTTGCGCTGCGTGTGCATTGAACAAGTGCGAAACATGTTGTCTGTAATGTTTGACAACGATACTGAAACCAGATTTCAGTGGAGGCGGTGTAATTTCCGAGTGAGTTATTGCCATACTCCTCGTGTATCCTGAAATTCTCTCAACTTAAAATGTAAACCAGCCTATATCCGAACGACCTACGTGCGCTGAGCAGAGGTGAGCATGATTTTTCTCAACCCCTGCTTGCTCGATGTTAAACCTTTTCTTACAGCCATCACGTTTTTGTTTGTACCACTCTCATGACCAACATTTTGCACCACAAAGCTTACTATGGGTTTCTCTGTAAAGCACGCTGTGCGCGCTTTCAAGTCCAGGACTAGGATCTCTCTTTGGCTTCTTTATGGCTGCACATTCCGGAAGAGGGTGAGTTTAGTGTCACACATCTCCCTTGACAATGATAGAGGGGAATGGTAGATTCTGGGTCCTTCGCATACATTGGCTGTTTTGTATCGCCTGCATGCCTCTTGTGTTTCTTTTCCCGGAAACATACGGTCCTACCATTCTGTCCAAGCGAGCTGCTCGCCTGCGCAAAGAAGGAAAGAATGCGTACGCTGCTCATGAGGTACATGGCAAGTCCACGATGCAAGTCTTACAAGGCCATATTCTCCGACCGCTGGGTACGTACTCTCCTTGGGTCTGATCACGGTAGACCTGATCGAAGCATAGCTATGTGTGTTCGGGAGCCTATTGTCCTAGGCGCCGCCGCCTGGATATCGTTAGGCTACGGCATCATGTAGTAAGTCTTTCATAGGCTATCAAGTCACAACATTCGCTGACGGCTCTTAGTTTTTTCTTTGAAGCTTACCCGGTTGTTTTTATTGAGCAGGCAAGTATCAAATCTGAACAAACGTCCTCGTGCTGACGCCTGCTCAGCATCATTTCCCCTTCCAATTGTGTTTCTCGGCATCACATTTGGCATGGTACTAGCCGTCGTGCTCTACCCATATCTCGTAAGGAAGTGTGCCACGATTCCCCTACCTGGTATACAGCGGGGTGAGCTGGACCCATTGGAGGCTAACCTCAAATTCGTCTTGACCGCATGGTCAGTACCTCATGGATTCTGTGGTTCCCTGTACTCAATTTCTTCTACCGTAGTCTATTATTGCCAATCTCAATGTTCTGGTTTGCTTGGTATGTCTTTACTGGTCATAACCCGAAGCACGACGGACAAAGGACTAGAACATCTGCAGGACTAGTGGCCCAGAAACCCATTGGCTCGCACCTGCATCCGCTGGTATCCCTTTCGGATACTCCAGTATCATTCTGTTTTTCGGCTTTCTCTCTTAGTACGTATTAGCCCCTATTTTGATTTCGGACATGGGCTAACTACCGATATAGCACGTCTCACACATACAGCGTATATTCATCTAGTGCTAACGCAGCTAATACTTTCGTTCGTTCCTTGGTGTGCTCTGCTTTCCCCGTTTTCTCGCATGCGGTTATGGATAACCTAGGAACTAAATGGGGAGGTAAGTGCGTTACTCTATCGTAGCAGCAAGCAGTTAAGCGATTACAATGTACCTTTTCCCAGTTTCGCTCTTTGGTTTCTTGTCCTTGGCTCTTATCCCCGTCCCTTTGGTATTCATCCGGTACGGCGCCGCGTTACGGGCTCGCTCACACTTTGCTAGAGCAGCGAAAGAGGTGGCATCACGTATGAGACAGTCATCGATTGCGGACGACATGGAGGAGCCGCAGGATGAAAGTGAACGTGTGGTATGTGATGATATGGTAAAATCTCGAACCTCGGTGGAAAAGGGGGAGCTCGGTGGACGAGCTCAGGCAGTGGAGGTTGGATGATTTGTTTTTGGTCAGCACCGAGCACTACTCTCATAATATGCTCATACAGGTCCGTCTTCTACCGCCTTTTGTTTTTCCTTTACTAATACGCTTTGTAGTAACGAGCGACGAACCTGTAGTTCAACCATTTCCTCCATATCAATATGCTCATTTTCTCAGCCGAATAGGAATATTTCAACACATGGTCTCGATGCATGGACGGTACGTACGGTACGGCTACATAATTTGACACGAGAATGGTACTGGAAAGATTGTCCAGTCAATGCATATGGAACAGTGAATGTGAAAGGGTATCGCAGATAAGCTACAAAACAAATTATTGGAAGTAACAAATATCCATAAGACCTTCAGAATTGAATGACCGCAGATCACGACGCCTCAAGCATGACTCGGACCTGGACCAGCCTGAACGAATAGATCTCCTTATGATACGACCGGTCGCACGACAGCTCCTCGATCGGCATACCACTTTTCACTAGAAACCGTCTGCCTCGAGCTTCGAATTGCCACCGGAGCAGATGAACAATACCGACATTCTCTCCTGTGCATAGTGGACTCCATTAACGAAGTCGCTTTGAACGTGCATCTTGGAGAAGCGTACTTGGTGGGTGAATTTGTAGGCGAGTATCGGGCCGATGGCCTGACTCGAGCATCCCCAGGTGGGTACGGGGCAATCAGTGGCCCCTTAACGGAGCCATCGTCACCTCTCGTACTTGTGCCCGGGATAGGATCTTGAAGTGCGTCCTTATGAGCACGCCTGGCGGCATAAGTCGAGTAGCGACTGATAGAGGGCGGAACGTAGGACGATGGGAGCGGACTCAAAGGGGGAAGAGTAGATACGAACGCTGTAGCCGTTCTCTCCAACGTAATCTCTTGGATATCCGCTTGTCGCTTCCTGTCTATATGAGACCTGCGAGGAGAGGGGTCCTCGGAAGCGTGCTGCGACGCACACTCCTTTCGGCTTTTAGTGGCAGGCTGGGAATGATCATCTTGCTGTAGACCAGCTACAGAAGCCTTTCGCTTGCGAGATGAAGGGGTGACTTTCTTCTCATGAATGAGAGGTAGCTTAGACGTCTCCGGAGACCCTTCTGATCCATGTGGCGTGCCCGGTTGCGCATCCTTGGCCTGATAGCAATGGCGACGACCTGTGTCTTCTTCTAGAGAGAAGTCTGGGTCGTCGAATCCGGGTGGTGGTGCCATAACCTGGTGAGGTGCCACAGTCAGGTTTGGCGTCATCCGCGATGCGAATGCTACGCGCCTCAACGGACTAGATCCAAAGGACATGCGTGGTCGAAGCGATGGCACAATGGGATGCCGTTGGTTAATTTGACCTGCTAAGGGTGAGGAAAACGCACCGATCGCACCAGGCGATCTCTGAGTTGCAGGATAATGAATGAGAGATGCAAAATAGGTCGGAATAAGAGAAAGCTCACCTCTCCGAGAGTGGCACTCTGCTCGTCACTATACATATCCCTAACCCAGTTAGTCCAGTCAAAGAGATCCTCGGTCAAGCCAGTGTCGACGACAACTCCGACAGGAGCGGGAAGGTGAATGCGTTCAGAGCCAAGGATGGTCTCGCCATAGTAGATGGTTGACGCAAGCGAGTCGGAAGAATGGTCCATGAACTATATATATTGTATATATATGGGATACGACGAGGGAGCGATGAAGAGAAAGCAAGCAAAGAAGGAGACAAGAGGTGAGAGGAGGGGTGTAGGAATCAAACCCACTCGAAGAATACTTATCCTTGTGTCTCTGAGCCACTTTTGACAAAGGTTTGGCTTACAGCCACTGCCGACAACAAAGACGACGGCATGACCTGCAGGTTTCAATGAATTCCATGACAATACAATTATCACCTCTGTTGAATTATTCGACGAAGCATACTGCGACTGAGACGGGAGAAGGAGGAGGACGCTCGGATTCGGACGCACAAAGAATGTCTCAGCAGCACTTAAGTAGTAAGAATGATCAGAAGACCGAAGAAGAACATATCACATGGGCTTCATCCGAGTCAGCTTCCGAATACATATTATGGCCAACTTATCATCCTCTGCCCGTCCCCCCATCGACGACGACGGCCAAGCAAGTTGACTCGCAACGAGGGCAGTGGCTCGATCTCTCGTAGAACTCGTCAATGAGCTCCGCCCGCGAAACTACGGAACCGCACGGCTGTTCACGAAGCAACTGCGAACATTTCTGCTTATAGTCCTCGAACCACTGCGTCGGGTTCTTCTGTCGTAACCTATAACCACCATTCCCGTCGGGCAAGCGGACGGGATAAGTGGTCTTGGCACGAGGGCAGTCTTCGCTTGGGCAAACGAACCAGATCCACCCGGTACCGGCGGAATGGTTTGGAAAAGCTCCCGGCCAACGTGGACTATTATACATAAGCTTCCTGTCGGAGGCTTGTATGCCGCAGAGGTAGTGGTAACGCAACAGCACTTGGAACTGACTGGCAGGAAGGTTGTCCCATTCGGGAATGGACCTCGCTATGAGGGACGGCATGGGAAGACGGAGCGTGTAGCGGGCAGCAAGCATAGCTGTCCCTGCCAGCCTGAGCTGGCATGCGATAGCGAACACCCGTACAGGTTCCTTCTCTGCGAAAGTCGTGTCGAGAATCTTTGTGAGGCGTCTTTCGATCTTCCACAACCCATATTTCTGTACCGCCACAAGTACGCTGCGAACGGCATCGAGATCCTTCAACTCTGGGTCATCCAACCATCCAGGAATGCAAAAGGAGAGCAGCTGAAGGGTTGTATCGGCATCCTCGTCGATGCAGACAACGGGAGGCCCGTTCTTGAGCTTATACCTCTCCTCCATTTCAATCTTCTCCTTGAGAACGGGTGACGCATCCGAGACGATCACTTTATGCACGGAGAATCTGGCATCTCCTGCGCGTATGATGACATCAGTAGAGCTGAGGCCTAATGGTTTAGTCAATGTCTGTGTCTCTGCGCTGTCCCGTTTCCCATTGGACCAAATATGACTAGCTGCTGCCATGTCGTGATCAATGGGGTGGTGAATACGGGGGGATTGAGGGAACCGATGTGTACCTTCAGGAAGCCCACTTCCAAGTACACTCCGGAATTTGTATGACAGGCAGCGCTTCAAGAGCAATTACACGAGGCTAGACCCTGTAGGCGAAGTAGAAGCCATGCGCAGAGCAAATTTGCTTACCGCATGTAGTGAGATTCTCGTCTATGAATGGCCCAGTTACTGTAACTTGCCACATGAACAACCCAGTGCGTTAGATAAGGACTGGCAAAGTCACGCCTTTCTGACTGAGGGACGGATGACATCTGTTCCTGGCGTCTTCAATTCAGTTCATTCGTCATTCAAGAAACTTTAACGAGCGGATGCAGTGAACAGTCATATCGCGCGTTACGCGGCCGCCAGACTTTTGTACTACGCATATGTACGCTTTGTGTATATTACCAGAAGATATGACAGCCAATAATGAAGAGTATTAACGTTTGACCCAGGTATACTGTAAAGCAAGGTCAGCGAATGTGCATGTACCAGTATGTGGGTACCGCGTACCCCTTCGCGTGCTTTGGGCCGACCAGTCTTCTTACGCTCCACCATACGTGGGTCACGTCTAAGCAGTTGCGCTGATTGCAATACGTAAACAATACGAGTAAGCGCGATACAGTACCCGACATACCTTTCTTTAGCATTGCCCCTACTTCTGGAACGTGAGCGGCAAGTCCTTTGGCGATCCCGAGAGCAACAGCGCCGCTCTGACCCGTCGAACCACCGCCACGAACGATGGCAAAGACATTGAACGCGCCCACGAGTCCTGCGACCTTAAAGGGACGCATGATCTTTTCACGATCCACAGCATGGGGGCTGAACAGTGTGATGAGTTATGGAGTTACACAAGACCAGGGGACCATGCCACTCACAAATATCTTATGAGAGGAGCATTATTGATGATGATATTAGTACTTGTCACTTCTACGGGCTCTTGGGGAGTAGTGAGTGCTTGTGGCAGGGAGGGAGTCAGGTCTGTGGCTTCAGCAGGCTCAGATTCGTGGATCTCGGGAGCGGCAAGGACTGCTGAGGGAGTAGGAGAAGGAGGGGTAGATGGCGTAGTAGGAGTCGGAGATGATTTCGTTTGAACGGGAATCATCCAGACACGAGCAGAACTTTCCTTTCTCCGTCCTACGGTATAGCTTCTTCCGTATTCGTCGAATTTGACAGGTTTCCTCTTGCCCCTCTCCAGAACGTCCGCCTTGTTATCCTTCTCAAAGAGCGAGATGACCTCCGCGACACCCTTCGCAATCTCAACGCAACCCGCCGTTTCTGATATTCTCCTGTACTCGTCCAGCTGGTTTAGTAGCGAGATGAGACGTCTGTATCGCGCGGTGGACAGCTTCGTCTCGATGTAGTTGCCCATCACCTCCTTTTCCTTCCATGCTGGCCGTGGTTTCGGGATAGCCTCCCATGCAAACTTTGGCAATGGAAGAAGCTGAAGTCCGCGCAGGATTGACCGAGTGGTGGTGATTGCCGACTCGAGTTTGTCTACATGGTCGAAATACGCTGGCCGACCGGTATAGAAAGTTGGCGACGCAGGTCGGCGTTTGGTACGAAGATACGCAGGAGCAACCTCGCTCGTCGCTGCCGGAGGAACGAATGCTGTTGTTGCGTACGACCGACGCAGGGGGGCCTTCAGCTGGTACCGGAGAACATTGAACATCCTCCCGACCTCGCCGCTGCCAGAAAGAAACAGAGTTGAGCACATTCTCCGGCGCTTCGCAATTATTCCTGCTGGCTAGTCGTGAGAACAAATCTCCTTACCTGGTGCCGTGCATGTCATAGCGATTAGGCGCGCTCAATGAACACATGTCACACCTTGTACAAGTGATACACCGAGTCGAAGATTGACAACCAACTCTTCTGGTTCTCTACATATTCTGAAGGCTGGTCTCCCTTCTGGACGCTGAAATATTTACTACGATAATACTGGGCTTTGTAATTCTGTGCCATGGCCGAGACCAACTTCTCCGGAGCACTTGCGACATGGAAAGACATTAACTTGTCTGAGCTACAGAAGACACTAGATGCCCAAGGAATCGAGCTTGTGGAGAACCAGAAGGAGAGTCTCGTAGGTAGAAAGGCTCTCGCTGACCGAACGAAAGGTGAGGGGCAGTACTCGTCCGCAGGGCCAGTCAGTCGGTTCTAAGGTTCGCGCAGACTTCAAGAAGATCCCAGATGACGAGAAACTGAACGCTTTCAAGGGTCTCTTGAAAGGCAAGCAACATCTTATGCATTCTGATGTGTAGTGCACTAATTGAATCCGATTAGCGTACCAAACCGAGATTGACAGCCTTACACGGCGGTGCAAGACAGCGGAGAACGCGTTCCTTAATGTGTATAAAGTCCTCGCGGAAGCACCGGACCCCTATCCCTTACTCGAGGCTGCAGTGGATCAAACTGTCGAAGTCTCCAAGGCTCGCGAACTCGAAGATGAACTCAAGCGTCTACGAGAGGAGAATGGTGTTCTCAAGAAACGGCTGAACGAGTCATCTTCTATAGAATCTGCCAAGCGGAAAGCGGAAAGCAGAGTCGAACAATTGGAGAAGAAGGTGCGTGCTAAGATAGCTTTCGGGACTCACCGGGACATTTCTTACAACATATAGATGGACGACCTTATCCAAGAACGTGTTGTCCAAAAGGAGAACGAGCTCAATGCGACTTACGATGAGAAGATTCGTAACTATGAAGCTCGGTATGTCACGTGAGGTACAAGGGATTTGTAGAGCTAACTGAACAGCACACAGTGAACAAGACCTACAAAGTCAGCTCTCCCTCACGAAAAATCAGTTGCGCGAACTTCGCTCGTATAACGAGAGCAATCAGGCCAAGTTGCTGGATCAGACCCAACGAAATGGTTAGGCACGATTTTTTGTGCAATATAACTCTGACTAACATGTTTCTCAACAGACGGCGAAGTCATCGCGAAGCTCACTGAGCTCGACATGGTTGTCGCTGACCTTGAGCGGGCTAACAGCCGAGTCGCTACTGTCGAACGTCGGAATGTGTGTTAAGATCTCACATGTCATATTCATATTGTAGGGCTCATCACCTTCGCATATAGGAACTTCTTCGCGCCGAAATTGAAGCTATCAAGAGCGGAAGCGAAAGCTCAGACCGGTGTGTACTCTGTAACATCCCACGTGATCGTCCCTGAGAAAGAATCCAATCCCACAGTGTCAAGGGACTCGAAGCCAAAGTAACAGAACTGGAAGCTGAAACCGACCGACTCTCTCAAGCTCTCGATGCTCAAAAGGCGGCCGCAGAGCAAGCACAATCCCAAGCCTCTAAACAGCTCGAAGAAAGCTCCAGGGAACTCCAACGAAGGGTCAGTACAAACTGATTCGGGGTTTGAATTCTTCAAACTAACTTCGCTTAGGCCGCTGAGATTGAGCAGCTGAGACAGAAGCTCAAACAGTTCAGCGATTACGACGAGATCAAGCGCGAGCTTGAAATTATGAAGGTGCGATAGCATTAACCCCGCATGACCAACTTACACTTCTATTATTACAGTACGTCGAGTTCGCGGGGCTTGAAGAAGATGAAGATCCCGACTATGGTGACACCTCAAACGGTGACGCGCTGGGCCTTCACCTCCCATCTCCGAACCCCGAGAAGGAAGCCCATGCTCAACATGGAAAGTCTCTTGAGGTCCTACTTGCGATCAAGAATAAACGCATCTTGGAGGAGCTGACCAAGTACCGAGTATGTTCCTGCCAATTGGATGTTGGTCGCATATTGACAGTGTTGATAATAGATCTTGCATGGCGAATATGAAGCCTCCCTCAAAGCCACGCAATCGCAATTGGCCGAAACTGAGTCAGAACTCCAGAAGCAAAAGGCTCTGAACGAACAGCTCGAGAACGACCTCCTGCAGATGGATAGGCACAAGCCCAACGGCGCTGCAAGTGGGATGATCACACCTTCAGACTCGACTACTGAGCTCGACGCACTCGCTGGTATCGACCTAGGCAAGACTAGGAAAGGCACACCAGCAAGGCAGAGTCCTATACCCTTCACCCCGTCTGCTGATACTTCTATCTTGCCGATTGTCACAAGTCAACGTGATCGATTCCGTCAGAGGAACGCAGAGCTCGAAGAGGTAAGTCACTTAATTCAGTTCCATATCTCAGTATTCTCGGATGCCAATTCCATGTATTTGTAGGAACTGCGCAAACAGTTCAATGTCATCTCCGAGCTTCGATCCGAGGTCAAGAGTCTACAAGCCGACAACCTCAAGTTGTACGAGAAAGTACGGTACATGCAAAGCTACCGAGAGGATACGTCCGTGCGGTCTTCCACGCTGGATCCTCTGCCAACAAATGCCGCTGGTCGGTCGGATGACATGAGTCGATACCGTGCTCGATAGTGAGTGATGTTAGTTGATATGTGGATGATTTGACCTGACACCTGCGATAGCGAGGAGTCTATGAATCCATTCCAAGCGTTTAGGGGACGAGTAGGCCAAGTTCAGTACTATATATCGGAACTTCTGCTGACTACTTTCTTCCAGGAAGCAAACCGAGCATATGAGTCACTCAATCCACTAGAAAGAGGTGTTCTCATTCTTACGAGGGCGATCTTGGGTAACCGACGAACACGGACTGCCTTCATATTATATGCAATCGCCCTACACTTACTCGTCATGTTCACAACATATGAATGCACAACATCATCTGGATCACAACTACAGAAACAGCCGAACCCATATGGGTCATGACCTAGGATTCAGATTTCCTGTTTTTCATCCTTCTGTCGACTTGTGATCCGCATACGGTGTCATTCATGTTTAGTTTCTCGTATATTGGATTATATTTACTTGCATATTGTACTTGGACGGATTTGTTTGCAAATACATTACTTCAAAATGCCAATAAAGAATCAGAACAATGCAAAGGTAAGAGGGATCAATGTAGAGGGATCAATGCAAGGGACCTAGCGGACAGCTTTGGCATTACGCGTTCGCCAGAAGGCAAGTGCTTTGTCGACGGCGTCTAGGACGGGTTTCATAGCCTGCGCGACATCATCAGTTTTTTCCGGAAGTTACGACAGAGGGAGTAAAAAGATACATACAACCTGCACCCGTTGAGGATCGACACCCTCCTGATGGGCTTGCCGAACCAACGCAGTAACCTTCTCATGTGTCTTCTCAAGGTAGCCCGCCATCTTCGCCGCTTTGGCAGCCTTCTGTGCGGAGTTCACAGAGGAGGCGGTTTGAAACTCCGAGGCTGGTGGGTATATTGACAGCCAGAATTGCCGAAGGAACTCATTCGCGGCTGTTTGGCATGTTGTCATTGAGCGGAAGAGTCCCTCAGGGAGATCGTCTGTGTAGGGCATGATGAATATTGGAGGATACATGTATGTTCTGGAGCTTACGTTTTCGCATCTTTACATCTAGCCGAGCGGAGACATTCTTCGTCATATCCAACAGGGCAGCATCTGCAGCGCTGCGTTCCAGTTTCAACTATCCCCGTCTGAGTCAGTCGTCAATACTCAACATTATGGTGAAACAATCATCACCTGACTGAGTTTCGTGTGCCAACCTTGCAGGTTCACCTTGAATTCATTCAATGCGGCTTTCACGTCCGTTTTCTCCTTCAATGCGCCGTTCTCATTTGAGCGTCCCTCGAAGTATCGTTGTCGATCTTGCATGTCAAGCAAGATTCCCGCTGCCGTTTGATTGTCATGCAGGTCTTCTAGATCCAGTTGCGCGTAACGCTAGAATGTAATGTGGCTTCAGTAAAAGGTTCGCAATAGTGGCTATTACAACTCACCTCTTCTACTCCGCTTTCTAGTCGCCTGCGTTTGGCGGGTTGCTCCCCCCTGCAGCAACATGAGATGACATATGACATCATAACGAAGTTCTACGTACAGCGCTGTATTCAACAACCTCGAGGAGTGCTCATTGAACTTGCGAATGAGCGGCAAAACGGCCTTCTGCTTCCCTGCCTGCATTGTGATATCCTTCTCGTTTCCAGTCTTTGAAAGGACGAGAACTCAATACTTATGCAAGCAGCAGCAAAGCAGGAAGGTACCTCAACGTGATCTACATTTGTAGCGCCTAGATCGATGAACATGTCCACTCGACCTTCGCGAAGCTTTCGCGGCTCAATATCTGCAAGGCAAGGTGAACACAAAGTAGGCACGAAAATTAACTCCGCCATTACCATCATCGTCTTTCTCAAGATACTTGTCGAAGATGGGATCATCCTTCACTACGTGCTGAGCCGCAGAGGAACGAATGGACGCGCGATGGGCATTGAACAGTTTCGACTGGAAGTAACGCGACCAAAACTCTGCTTCGTTCAGCTATATAAACGCGTCAGTCGTCTGTTCCGGCTTATAGATACTGTAATTTACCTTTGTCGGAACATTATCACTATACGCCTTGGCTACTACAGGATATTCTTCGAAAATATCATGTACGAGCTGCGGCGTAATGACAATCTTGATCTCCCCATCCACGGTCTGAGGACGTGGATCTACGAGTTGACCAGGTTTACCTCGCCGTTGATTCTCTGCAGCAGCTTGCGCAAGAAGCATATGCTTAGCCCAAAATGTCAGCAGTCATCGACACAAGGGGTTTGGTGAAATGATTCACTTCACGGCCTTCCCAAAATTCGTTCTCAGATATTTGACCAGTCATGACGAGTTCACGGTGCAACTTGGCAAGGTCAGGGTTGGCCAATAGCACTTTCTTGCGCAAGCGGAAGTCATGTGTTGGATCGCCCAAGGGTGTCCCTGAGCCCCGGGAATCACTTGCCACTGACCCCGCTCGGGATGCGGACGCTCTTGGGGTGCCCAAGGCGGGCCTCGGTGTACTGCCATTTGCAGCCTTGGGTGGCAGAGGTGTCCCCGGAGTGCCTGGCGGTCGTGTATTGGGATTGGGAGTAGCTACACCGCTGCGGTTGCGACTGATGACGTTCGTGAGTTCCGCCTTGAACTTTTCGCGTTCCGCAACGGCCACAGCTTGCGGCGACGTGAAGGTGAAGTTGTGGCCTGTTTCATCTGATACCAAGCCAAGTTTCAGGCGTACTTGTGGTGCACCTTCCTTGCTGCAGAAGAGAGCTTTTCAAGAATAGTCAACTTCACGCACGACATGACGGGTCTGTCTACCAACTGACTTGCAGCCTCCGACAACGGAACTTTCACAGAGGGTACTTTCTTGCCATCATGTGTCCATTGCAAGTGCGTGCTGGTAAGCTCCAGGAGCCCAGGGAGCTTTTTATATGATGCCCGTGCGGTGCATACGATGGAGGGAGGCATGGATGAGTGGGCGCTCGTCTGGGCTGAGAGGTCTTGTTAGGTAAGCTGGTCGCGCTTCCGCTTTTGGACATCTAAGTTCGCGTCATGAACGCGACTCGAGTCACGGGCTCCTCCGACCAAGGCAAAAATCTTGAACGTGCGTCAGGCCATCTTTCGTATCTGCACTCTTCGTCTGCAGTCATGGACCCAAAGGTCGAGAGACAGCTTGTTGTGTTTGACTTTGACTGGTAGGATCTTTACACTGAGCGTTATCAGAAGACTCAAGCAAGCTCTCGCAGGTCTCTGGCAGATCAGGACTCTGACAGATGGATTTTCGAGGTTCTTGCCCCAGACCTTCGTAGAAAAATGAAGAACCTCAAGAACGAGGTTCAATGGACAGACCTTGTGTAAGGTATCCCTCGGACATCGCCCTGACATCCAATTAATGTCCGAAGCGCATCCTCCCTGCGAGAATTACATGGCAGAGGAGGAACCAGGGAACAAATCGAGGGTGCCCTCAAAATCATGCCTTTCGTCTGTATTCCTTCTCTTGATCTAGCCCATCTGTCGTACAAAATCTCAACGTGCTTCACTTGGGCAGCACCCCGCAATGATTCGTGCGGTGAAAACGCTGAAGGCCAAGGATAGCCCTCAGACGACGTTCCTCTGTTTGTCGAATGCAAACTCTGTATTCATTTCCACGATTCTCAAGGTATGCCCGGTTGAAAGATTGCCCTAATGTATACGAGCAACGCCTGACCATCCTAATACCAGGAAAAAGGTCTCGACGATCTTTTCGAGGAGATCATAACCAACCCAGCGGAATGGGATCCCTCTGGGTTACTGAAGCTCCAAAGAAGGGTCGATCCTTCGGGACCCCAACATCAATGCAAAGTTGGATGCAGTCCAAACATGTGTAAAGGTACCGACGTCAGCTCCTTAGCTTTTAGCCGCAGTATTGATTCGAGTTCACCGGCGTAGGAGAAGAACTGAACGCATTCCTCGAACGTCATCAGCCTGCTTTCGACCGCATTATATACATCGGAGATGGCTCGAACGACTTCTGTCCCATACTGCGTATGCGAAGGTGCGTCGATTCTCATACTCCCGCCGGCTATTCAATTGATTCGGTGTGAAACAGCGAGGATTATGTTCTCTGCAGGCGTCATCGCGGTTTACAACGCCGTATCGAGGAAGAAGGTGAGAAGGATGGCTTGAAGGCAAAGGTTTTCTACTGGGCAGGTGCATGGGAAGTCGAGGAACTCTTCAAACAGTTCTGACACCATGGAGGGTGGTTTTCGCCATCTCGGTCTTCGCACATCCCTCTCGGGATCAATCAATACAATAGATACAGCACAGTTAGGCCTTCTGATTTCAGTCTGAAGGGTCATGGGGGAACGCAGCAGGTTACAACCGGGGAAATTGTACATATGTAGGTGAGGTCAACATCTCATGGAGAACAATCAGGCTACACCAGTATGGGCAGAGTCCGTTTGGCGACCTGCGCGCCGAAAAATGTTGTGTCAAATTGGGAAATTCGTAAGGCAAAGAAAGAATTTGCAAATT
Source organism: Panus rudis PR-1116 ss-1 (assembly GCA_022160315.1). Lineage (NCBI taxonomy): Eukaryota > Fungi > Basidiomycota > Agaricomycetes > Polyporales > Panaceae > Panus > Panus rudis. The sequence continues at coordinate 545,632 of MU275159.1, read as the reverse complement.
GGATGCAAGGAGTACAACGAAGTTTGTTGTTTGTGCACATGACGGGAGGGGTCGATGGAGATGAGGGAGTATCATACCGTTATGAGCGACAAGAATGAAAAGTTCCAGATGCACCGAACAAGAAGCACAGAAGAAGGAAAATAGTCCCTTAGACGCCGCGGTAGCTCATTGCGACCACAAATCCATCCCACTCTTTCGTCTACTGTCTTTTGTGGACAGTTGCCCTTGCGTTGTGGGCAAGCCATCAGCAGTAGTGAACGGGTTCCGCTGCTGCTGGCTGTTCCCCGCCGGCACAACACCTCCGCCGTAGAATGACGTAGGGACCTGGTTAGCGGGAGGGGCGACTGACCTCGTTGACGCATTCGGCTGCGAGGAGGCAGAGGGGTAGGCGTATTGATCAGGCTGCATCGGAACGTATAGGGTACCAATATCTGTCCGTCTGTCGATGGCGTCGAAGGGGGAAGTAGGGGTCTGCTGCTGTTGTGGCTGTTGATGCTGCGAATACGATGCGGCGTATCGACTAGCTGCCGTGCCCGTATTGTTGACGTACGCTTGGGGAGGGTTGGGAAGGACGTTAGAGGAAGAATTCGTTCCGTACAGCGTGCTGTGATTGTCATTTCTAGCCGCCGCCCTCGCATTCGACATCGCGACGTCCCGTCGATCGTCGTCTACAGCCATATGATTGGTGTAAGAATGAGCGAGGTTCGAACTGGGAGGGTGATAGCGCTGATTAGTCGAGTAACCCCAATTGCCCATTCCTTGAGAAGCAGCCAATTGTGCCTGCTGTTCAAGATACTCCAATTGAGGGTAAGGTTGCGCAGCGGCGGCTTTTCCTGACTGTCGTCTCTCCCATTCGCGCAAGGGATCGTCTCGTTTGAGAACAGGCGTCAGGGCCTTTCGTCCGCCGATGACATCTTGATTCATATGTTGTAAGCGAGCAAGTGCGGGAGGAACTGCATTGTCCACCATGTAATGCAGGGTGTTCGATCGGTTGCGCGAAGTTGTTGTCTGGTGAGCATTCTGCGGTGCTGCCGGTGCCATGTACACATTGGTCCAACCAGTATGGCCTTGTTGGGATGCACTCGCGGAAGCACCGAGATGGCCGTGAGAGGTCTGGTGACTGAGCGCTCGTTGCACGTTTGCATAGTTGGCATTGTTGTCGACGTTCCGTGACGCATACGATTCTTGCGGCTGTTGCTGGGGCTGGGGCTGCGGTGCGGGCTGCTGCTGCGGTGGTGGTGGTTGCGTCGGTTGCTGTTGTCCGGGGGGATTGACGTAGGGATTGCGGTATACGTTCTGAGCAGCTTGGGTAGCCTGGACGTGCGCCTGATGTTGCGCCAGGTGATGATTGTAAGCCGCGGCATCATGGAAAGCCCTCGTTCCTTTCGGCTGGGAAGGAACAAGACCGCCGTACGGCCGCTTGGGATCGGCAGCAGGTTGTGTCGTCGAGGAAGCGGAAGTCGAGGCGCCAGCAGGCTGGGAGATTGCTGGACCCGTAGGCTTCCCAAGGCACTCATCATCAGAAAGCTCGTCGTGCTCGATATCGCAAGTACTCACCGTCCATGGCTTGGTGAATTTCTCACCGGTAATGAATGGGTGCATCCGCGCTTGCTGGGGTGACCAGCGTTGCATAGGGTCCATATTCAGAAGACCTTGAACGAAGTCGATGAATGCGGCTCGATTGTTCATTTCTATCAGCACATGACATTAGGCCCCGAGGGCAAGTTAATTATACAAGTCCAAATCTTACCCTTTTCGACTTCGTGGGCTTGCCGAGACGTTGACTTGAATGTCGGCATAGGGGCTTGCTGGATGATCTCCGGAAGGGAATTCGCCTTGAAATATTGCTTCCCAGGCTGTTCGTTGGTGTTGTGCTCACGGGAGTACTGTTCAATACTCTTGAGCTTGTATTTCTTCTGTCCATAAGCATCCGTGTACGAGTCGAAAAATTGACTCGTCTGCTTGCCCATATCAAGCATGTATTGAGGAGGATACCTAGTGAGCATGCATCAAGTCAGTCAACGCCACAGTGCCAGGAGGAAGCACAGGAACAGCGGTGCAAAGTAAATCGGACGCACCCAAGCATCTCCACAATGCGGGTGATCTGGTTGTACTCGCTCGTTCCAGGGAACAAGGGGAGACCAAGGAAGAGTTCGACGGCAATGCATCCCAAGGACCACATGTCGATTGCAGCCGTGTAGGGGATTCCGAGGAGGACTTCGGGAGACCGATAGAACCTTGACTGGATGTACGTGTAGACTGTTTGCCGTTCGTGGCAAGCCGAACCGAAGTCAATCACTTTGATTTGTGGCGACTGGAGGCTATCAAACACAGAAAGTGTTAAAGGCAAACAACGATAAGGAGGTCGACTGAACTTACGATTTCAGCAGAATATTTTCAGGTTTCAGATCGCAGTGAATTAACCGAGCTTCTTTCAGGACGGTCAAGGCATCCAATAGCTGGGCGGTGAAAACCTTCACCAATTGCGTGCTGAGACCTTGGAATTGGTTCTGCTTGATAAGTTCGTATAGATTGGACGAGAGCAATTCAAATACAAGGCACAAGTGATTCTTGTGGATGAAAGAATCCCGAAGCCTAAGAATGTGGTGCTCGTCATGAGGATCGCATTGATTGTTCAACTGGGGAAAGAGTCCGGTTCATCTTCGGCTTCACCACATTACGAGATATGATAAACATACCAGCTCGAGGATGGTTACTTCCATCATACTTTGGTTGAAGTATGCCGGCTTATTTTTAACCACTTTCACGGCGACAACTTCGTGTGTCTTCATATTCTGACATTTCACGACCTGCCCGAACGTGCCTTGACCAAGAATATCGAGAATGAGGTACCTGTGAGCGGCTATCAGGTTGCAGAGTTCGTGGCAGTCCATGCTGGAACCTACTTGTGATCTTCGTCGTTCCCCAGCCAATCATTGACATAGAGGATATAATCGTAGTCCTCGTTATCGTACCCGTCATTATGCGCAGGCTTGCTGGGCTTCGTCAGCACGCGCCGAGGGTTATGGGCCGACTCGTATTTGAACTGAGGGTTGCAGATGTGATATGTTTCCACTATGTTTGTCGTCAGCTGTCTGACGGGCTGTGGCAAGGATCACGTGTCATCAATTGGTGTCCGAATAAATTGAGTATAGTCTATAAAACGCACCGAAAGATATACGCCAGTTGCGTCCATGCGCCGCCCAGCAGGCTGAGTACTCACGTAGGGCCGCAAGTCGCGTTGATCTCGTACCCGTTTCAGCCCAGAAGCACGTCGTTTAGGAGGGGGGACCTCCACCGCCATGGGTTGGTGATCCTGCCCGTAGAAATGAGCAGGAGATGATGAATGCGCGTAAGACAAGGGAGTTGCCGGCTGCGAAATGGAAGCTCTCTGGGACCGCTGTGCAGTGAGCCCATGAGACGTAGATGGAGCGGGGCTGGTAGTCTCCATTGGGTATGGTGGTGAGTAGATCGAAGTAGCAGGTAATGCGGAGGAAGGGGAGTACGCTGTACCAGGCATCGGGGGAGTTACCACTTCGCTCTTGACCTGAGACTGAGCCCGAGAATGAGATTGATAAGCAGAAGGAAAAGGTCGTTGTTGTTCAGAACTTGTGGGAGAATAAGGGTATGAGTTGGTTGGAGGAGAGTTGTACTGGCTCTGCTGAGGAGAATACGGGTCTAACAACGCATGAGGCTGATTTGCTCCGCGAAGTGGTGAACGCGCCGCGCGAGACGAGGAGCTCGAATCGTATTGTGTATGAGATCTCTTTGGCGGATGTGCAGGAGGAGGCCCAGGAAAATATGCATCTTGATATGGGTCTGGCGCACTGGCGCCAGAGGAATTGGGGTTGGAGGCCGTACCTGACATGGAGGCCGGCTGGTGGTATGCGACGCTCGACGGGTAGAGCGACGTCTGCGACAGTCCTGCGGGGGTATGTCGTTGGCTTTGAGATGTGTTTTCGACGTCTATTGCGCCCTCCAAGTCGTCCTGCATATGATGGCGACGCCCCCGCGAGCCCGATGTGCCGCTGGCAGCGCCGCCGAGCGACGTGCTGCGCGACAGCTGGGTGTTGCCAGAAGAGAGATAAGGCAGCGAATTGACTGAATACTGCTGCTCCTCGTCGACGAGCTGGCTGATCCTGGGCTGCCTGGACGTTCCTGGTGACTGGTGGGTCGCAGGTAGACGGTTGCCAGAAGCGCCAGGCTGGGGCGGTGGAAGTTGGTTTTGGTTCTGGGAGAAAACGTAGCCTGATGCCTGTGCAGCCGACTGTGCAGCCTGCGCAGACGACGAGAGGGCGTCGGGGGGTAGCTGAGTGTGCCAACGAGGGAGGTCGAAGTCGTCGGTTGCGCCGGTCATGTATGCCAAGATCTCCGGTTCTGACATGTAAATTGCAGGTGGCGGCGGTCGTCGGGAAGTGTGCTCGTCGCCGCGGACGATGTGGAGGGTGCTTCAAAAAGTCGAGGAGATCGCGAGCGACGACAACGACGATGGTCAGAGGGCAAGACGCAGAATGCAATTTAGGTACGCTGGCCGATCGAGGATAGCAGTCAGCGCCGGGCGCGCAGCCTTGGAAAGCGTTTCTGCTCGGCTATCGCGTAGATCGATGATATTCACTTCTCCAAGTGTTTCTTCCAAGTACAATTCTTCTTGGGTATACTGCTACAAGAAATGTTATTCTACATCGCCCTCGAATACACACACAGCCGACATAATGTTTAGAAACCCTCGCCGCAGCCCAGCACGTTGTTCTGGTCAGATGAGCATCTACCGCCGCACGGTCATCACACGCATCAGGCCGACTCCAACGACTTCAACTCCTCCACGACCGCCCTCTCGATCGCAAGCAGCACCTTCGGTCCATCCCCCATCGCCATAAAGGACGGAGGGACGTCCACAGACAGAAAAATCTGCTTTTTGAATCGTCGCGCTGCGATGGTCAGACACATGACGCAGACAATGCGATAAAGCAAGCTCCCGTTAGCGCAGGTCAGCCCAGTAAGGAGAGGCGTCTCACCTAATCGCTGTGCCATGGGCAGAGCTGTATCAGAACTCGATGCACGATATAGGGAGGTCGCCGCGGGAGGGATAGCCACCTGAGCAACCATGAGTGCCTCAAGACGCTCCCGCAACAGCATCGTACAAGTGTTTTGCAACTCGGAAAGGCTACTTACGTTGGGTCCTGGGGGCATCGCGCATGCCCAGTCTTTCAAGAGAAATCCGCGCAGCGGTACAAGTTGGGCATTCTCGGCAGACTCTTCGGTCACGCCGACCCATACCATGTATGAGCCTGTCAGCTGCGTTACCTGGAGCCCCAATGCAGGCAAATATGGCTCTGGGGGTGGAATATACTTTGTCTCGACTTGAATCCCACCTCCTGCTCCTGCTATCGCTGTACTTGCCATGATGGATGTCAGAATCAGCAGCAGGAATGCAATAGACGCTCGCCCAATATGGCGAACATGGTTCAAGTTGATTTCGTCAAGTCAGCTACGCGACGCGTCTTGTTCAACTCGCGACAACGACGGCAGAGACGGCCAATAATACCATACCAGTCATGTCTGCTCCTAGTACTGGTGGGGGAATCCGCCCAGACGGCCTTGTGTACTGTCACCATGGCATTTTGGCTGCGAAACGGCTGAGTGGCAGTGCAGCGAATCCTGGCCGGTATGTGCAGCAGAATTATAGACGGAGTTGTATCTGATCTGTCGCTGTCTCCATAGCGAGTATTATGGATGCCCCAAGCGTTTTACTGCAACCGATCGTTGCAAGTACTTCGGTAAGTGTCAGAGTTAACATCGAACATCATGCGCCCACTGAAAGTACTTAACCTCGACTTAACCTCTTACAGCGTGGGTTGATCAAATCAAATTGCCCGCGAAGGAGGAGCACTCATCGCCTCAACTCGCATCCCCTCCGAACTCTCAGCCAGAGTCTTCGAGAGCGATGCCGGCGAATAATAATACGTCTCCCCTGAAGCGGTCCCGAGCTGACATGGAGGACCCACCGTCCACTCCGAGTGCCAAACGTCACCAGGCGGATCCTACCTCTGCGCGATCCAGAGGTCAGCTCACGCCTGCAGAACGGGCAAAGCGTTTGGCTCTCATTCAGGCGGCGTGTGGCAATGGACCTTCACAGGGCGGTGAAGCCAACGGTCAGGATATACAAGCACCGACGACCCAATCTCACCTTGCAGAACAAGGACCGCTCATGTCCTCATCCAGGCTTCCGAGCCTCACGTCGGCCCTTGAACATGCTCGTCATGAACCAAATTCGCAACCCGATCCTTCCGGCTCAGTGACGATCTACGGGGGGCGGGAACCTGCCGAGCAGGCGGGCCCGACGGACGAAGATTTCGACGACGTGAGTGCGTCCCAACTAGGCCACGCAAGTCAGGATAGCGAACGTTCAGTCTCTCGATACCTTTCCTCCGGCTCGAGGATCTCATCCCGAGTAACCGGTACCAGCCACGGGAAAGCTCCCGATGCCGTATCAGAACAATTATTTCCTGAACAGCGGGCGGAAGCTTCAGGGCCGGGGAACCACACACCTTCATCCTCCCGAGCTCGAGATCCACATGCTCACGATGGGAATTTGCTTGACGAACAAAGCATACTCTTGACCCCGCCGAGCACTTCTCATCCGGAACATGCTAGACGCGTTGGACGCGCTCCTGTCACTGGAGATGACGATGTGGAACACACGCCGTCTAAATCGAAGGGTAAGGAAAGAGAGATGCCTGCGGCCCGCCAGAATAGAATGCTCGTGTCGGATCCAGTAAGGAGTCAACTTATTCCACTCCCCGATCCTGATATGCTGATGTTTCTATTTGTCTATCATAGGAGAATCCGTTTCAAGACGACACTCTGGTTAGAGTACATTCTCATGCGAGGGCCCAGACTCCATCTGTTGCTGAAGCCACAGAGCTCCATCTCGAATGCCTCTCAACTGTCCCGGGTTACATTAGGACCTTGGAGAGGAAGAACTTGGCTGCACAGAAAGAGCTGCAAGAGAAATCTCGTACAATCTCGGAGTTGCAGGAACAAGTTCATGAGCTCCAAGCTAAACTTCGCCGGTATGTCAATTTTCCTAAAATGTTGCCTTTCGTGTTCCGTGCCTGATTGGACCCTTCCCGTCACTTTTACAGGTTGGGGTATAGTAACCAATAGATGACTCGTCCCCAGACCATTCTCACCGCTAGCCACACTCCTACTCCTCTGCCATAAGTTTTTTGTTTCCTTATCTACACTCTCGTGCGAAACCCTCTATCACTATTCTCGTTGATGCCCCTTTCACTGTTTTCCGACACTTGCTCAGATTGCACCATTAGTTCCTCGAATTCTGGAATGCTTTGTATCACCGTCAGACTTTACTTCGTTGCTATACCACTCATGTTTACGTAGGACCGGTGGATTTGCTGTAATCCAGGGTTTCCATATGACATGATCTCATTTAAGATCCAATATTTCAATTTTGTATGTCATTTTGTACATTCTCGTCTTATTCCCGTGTATCACCTGCTGGAAGTTACGAAACACGACTCAAAGGCAGTCAAGTTAAATGAACAAGCACCGTTTGGCAATATGCTCGCGAAACATGTAAGGGATTTGCATATCGATATCGTTAGGTTCTTTGCATGTGGTCTTCGTGTGAGGTACAACGAACGATATACAATGTTAACGTTCATCTTCAAAGCACCTTCCTATCTGGAAATCATATCACCACTCTGATCAACTGAGTTTCATTTGAGTTCCTTGAAAGGCTTCCGTCGAACACGGTCGCGATAGGCACGCCAATACACGCCACTGCTTCTCTTGTGAGTCCCAGAGTGAGAAAACCGTGAATATGCAACCAATTGCAGCCGTTCATATATGCAGGATTACGACATGGGCACGTTGCAGAAGCTCTGAGGATCCCAATCTGAGCGTGCCACAAAGGGGACGGCGACGGAATTCGATGTGGGTACAAGGTATTCCGAGGGTCTCTCGATTTGTCTGCAGAGAAACTCGAAGAACGAATTGTTTGAATAACACCGTACAGTGGCAATCATGAAAAATGGAACGCCCCCCCTTTTGCCTAGTTCTCTATCTCTGAGCAAACATATATAGTAGCCACTGTATGTATATTCATGGCCCCCCAGAATACATTCAAATGCATAATACATTTCATCTCCGTCTTTCG
>MU275159.1:473409-535163 GCA_022160315.1 Panus rudis PR-1116 ss-1 | reverse complement strand
TGGCTTGGCCACCCTCTTCCCCTGATATGAACATCATAGAGCATGCATGGGAGTATCTCAAGCATTGTGTGCATATGTGTGAACCACATCCCTGCAATTTGAAGGAGTTATGGGAGGCAATACAGGATGAATGGAGCAAGTTGGATTTGGAGCTATTGCAGAAGTGGTATGAGTCAATGCCTGCTCGCGTAGCTACACTCAAGAAGGCACGGGGAGGGTATACAAAGTATTGAAGTTGTTTTGAATATACACACTCATTTGGTCTAAATTCAAGCTCTGCAAGTTGGAGTATCTGTCAGAGCCCTGAGTGAGAAAAAATCAAAAAATGCATAATATATTCTTGCACAAGGCAATATCTAATGTTACTGTGTATATAGAGTATATGCATAGTAGGCTACACAACTATGCTAAACACTCCATCTGAATCCTTCTCTAACCCTGTGAACACACACTTCTGGGGGGTGTTCCATTTTTGATGATTGCCACTGTAATTCTACAGCTTGAGCTGCCAGATGACTCAGGCTGGGTCGAGTGAATACTTACCGTGTAGAGTTGAAAGCCTTGAGCTAGCTCGTCACCTCCACCAACTTAATGGCGCACTTATTTCTAACGAAGGCATGTATGGATAGGAATTGCTCAGCTGTAGTTGAAGGTACACAGACACCTCTAATATCATCTAAAAATCATACGTTCGCTTCCGCCTTCAAGTCTAGTCAGAGGATTAGTACCTGTCATGACTCGGAATAGATAGCAGCCTGAGACGCACCGCAGTCGAAGCAATTGCAATATCTCGTTAGTAAAGTGGGACACGCTGCCATAGTGCGCAATAGGCATGCAAGGAATGCAATATCCAATTGTAACCTTGTTGCAGAGTAGAATTTTCATCTCCTCGGGTTTGTATCCCCTTCCAAAGTAGCCATGGGCGCACCAAGCTTGCGGCGGAACAGAAGTGGTCAAAACAAACAAGTATAATAGGTAACAATCCCTACCGCGCCACGATGATCGGATTTGCTAGATATTTGCTAGATCGTTCGCCTACGGACAGGAAAAGGTGTCAAGATGACAATAATGACAGAAATTGGATATGATTGTAGGAATCTGACATGTGCTTTCTCAGGTGAATATCGTGGCTGGTAAGCCTATTCACCGCCTGCAGCAGCGTCCGGTATGCAGCAGGAATTAGGAGGGATTGGGTCGGTAAATGGGAAAATCACCCCCAGGACAAGTCATAGAGTCGAAGGCGAGTAGGGAATGATAGGGAACTATCTGGAACAAAAACCGAAGGTTGGAACGCATGTATAGCAGCAGAACTCGACAGTCTCTGTCAAGATGTTGCTCCGACCGAGGAGACCGTTTCCTGCGGACAATCAATGTGGTTAGTTTCCCGTAGGACTGATCTGTCAGTGGTTAATTTGACGGAACCGCGTGCTCCATATACACCGACATTCTAGGGTATCATGCACCGTCCCCAGAATGAACGGGAGAAGTCCAGGTCGCCAGGTCGGTGAATGACTGCCGAAGGCAAACAGACCCATGAATAGATTTTTCAGAGTAGCCAAGCCGTACTTCAGGTCTATCCAAAGACACGATAGCTTGCGGCACTGGGAGAAACGAGAACCGTGATTGCAGTGATGTCATATTGCGATATATTTGTTTTGTCATTCAGTTGACCGTCGGAATCCCACATGCGGCTTTCCCTCTGTCGAGCATGACAGACAAGTATGAAAAACCGACGACAATTGTACCTCAATATGTGGGGAATTGCTGGGTTTACGGTATCCCTGATGTCGAAGGTTTGACAGAGTTTTTGATGCCGTTCAATTAGCTCTGTACATGTCGCGTAGATGGCAAATGTCAAGGTTCAAAGATCGGTCGCAATGACGCTTCAATGCCACCCCAGACGAGGTGATGCTGTGAAACACCGAGGCCGGGGAGACACCACATGTCAAAGACCCTGTGAGGGAAACTTGACTATCGTGGGCAACAACATGCTGAGGTTCCTGACAGCCAATTCTACGAAGTTCAGCTACATACGGAAATACGCTGCTCTGAACGCAACCTTTGGGACCGTAAAAATACTAACCAGTGTGAACAAGAGGCTTTGTTTCTGATGGGAACGATCCCGACGGAATATTGAGCAAAGGGTTTTCAGTTGGACAATGTCGGCGTGAGAGGGCACACAGTTAACCTGTGATATACCGTGTAACCGCAAAGTCAGTGTCGAGACCGTGTAATAAGAAAATCCGTACGGCGATCGTAAATGCAAAAGACTTGAAGGAAGTCACAAACGCATAGGGTAATTGTTCGATATCTGGGGCGAAGTAGATGACAGTGACAGTTATATCGCGCGTGTACGCAATGTCACGAAGGGATACAAAGTCCTAGGTCTTTGAAAATGAGATACATGTAGTGTAACAGGACGTACGAGTACGTGTTGAGGGGAGACAACCATTGTGGTATGTTTGGAATGGAGCAAGAGTGATGAGGAATGCACCGCCTCTATAGGGCAAGCGACTTTCCAATAACACTACTCGAGAGTCTCTATTGGACAATGGATGGGATTGGAGGGACCACGGTCAAGTGGCGAGGCTACAATACCAAAGGAATCGCGGCAGATAGCGGCGAATAACGTGGAACGTGAGAGGATCGACGTGTACGGTATAGCCGAGAGCACACCCGCTACCGACCTTCAACAGAATATCCGTTTCCACCATAGCTTAAACCTCGTCCACCAGCTTCCCTGCCAGCCGGGAGAACGAGTCTTTTGACCAAGCCACATGGTCCCCGTGCCAACTCTGATTTCCTTCCGCTCTATCTCTACAGCTTCGCCTTCTTCCAGGTCAGATTGCCTGCGGCGCTTTGGGAGAGGGAAGGTGGGTAACGGGTGCCGCATGACGAACGATGGAAACACTTTCAGTAATGATAGGTACTCGGGATCTGATAAATCCGGGGCTGTCCATGTGCGGAGGTATTCGTCCGGCTCAGACGAGGCATCAGGAGAGAAGTAATCTCCCCCGACATGGGAGGGGGTGGTCGGAGTTGGGGGGTCGTCTATCGTGGAAGCTGATGTCGACAGCTGGGCGGTGGTGTTGGCCGAAGAATAGGAACCCGACACCAGAGGGGTGTCTAGAAATGGATCGCTGGGTGCCCGAGCGCGCTTAGGCATAGCCGTGGTTGTGGATGTTATTGGAGGAGGTTTCTGAGCAGGTAGCGGAGCCGAAGAATTTGACGGGAGGGGTTGTGATTGAGTCCGAGAGTGGACACGTGAGATGGTGCTGAGAGGAGAAGAGGGAGCAGAAGGTGGTCGCTTGGATGACAAGACTTCGTCAAAACCAAGAACCTGGGATACGGCATGTATTAGCAGCTTCATTTTAGCCGTACAAGCGGTCTCGACTCACTCCTTTGAGAACGTCTATAGCGTCAAACATGAAGTCTTTACCACTACAATACGGCCAATACCGAGAAAGAGTCCCATCAACTCTGAGCGAGGCATTCAACAATTCAAAGCGTACTCACGCTGCTTCTTTGAAGACGGCATCATCTATTTCCCATTCAATGCGACGTTCACCAGCACCTCCGAGACGCTCGGGGATGACTTGCAGTCGCATGACGGCCCACAAGCCCTGGAAGAAGGGTGTGGTACCAGGGATGCCTACGTTACACCAAGTCCTAACAAATCTCTCTAACCTCTCGTATCGCTCCTTCTGGGCAAGAGGACCGGAAGGATCGGCGCGGGAATGGGGCATGAGAGACCCGCCAGGTTGGGTAGCACTCAATCGGGCTTGAAATTCAGCATGACGCCTGGCGTTGACACTAGCGTGATACGCCGATCGTATTGAGGCTTGCAAGCGGGCAAATGGTGCTCGCTGGGAGGGGGGAAGAGTTGCGAGGGTTTGGGTCATGAGACGACCAGCATTGTCGTCCTGGTCATAGTACCTTTCGGTTAACGGTCAATACAAATTTGATGTGACAGACTGCAGGGCAACCGTACCATGCGCGACAACGCTCAGCAAATTCTTCAAGATCGTTTCGGGGAGCTCCGCGAGAAGGGGTTGGTGCTCGTTTACTAAGGGGAGGTGTCATGCGCATGTCTGCCCTCGATCGACTCCTGCTCGTTGGGGATGTGGGGGATGACACGCCGGGACTGCGGGTGGGTGAAGAGGTAATTGCGGGGGGTAGGTCATACAGAAGAGGCGGAGGCGATCCGTAGGAGGCAGATATCCGCGAGGGTGAGGACTTTGCATTGAGATTCTGTGTACGTAATGGCAGAGGTGGTGGTCGAGGACGAGGGGCCTCTAGTCTGTATGCAGATGTAGACATATAATCCAGCCCAGAAGCCAGAAAATTCCTATGAATGGATATTTGTGAGGAAACAAGATTGGGTGTCGGAGATCGCCAGTCTGAAGTTGCTTGCGGCTAAATTATCCAGAAACGAATGCGAAGCTGGGAGGTTTTCGACCAATGCAGCACCTTAACCAAGCTGATAGAAAGATAGTGGATGTGTTTGTTTTCGAATGGACGACAGAAAAAAGCGGGATGGTTGTCGCTAACTTGCGCTTGCCCTGCCGTCGCCGTGAGGAGGCGAGTTCGGGCGTCTCGTCTCATGGACTTCGGTGTGTTCGCGCGCATCCCACCGGGCACCACAAAGCATGCTTACGTACACGCAATATCTGTAGAATTGAACTGGAAAGCCGCGTCGTCAGCTTTTGCTTTCAAGACGCGACCCTGAGGACCTCTGAGGACACAGGCAAGGAAGAGATTACATAGCTCTTCGAATGCTGACTATCTCATCGTTCACTTTCCCAGAAGACGAGTCGCGCTTTCCTTCGCGAAGGACCGCTGTCAATGGATATTATTCCTTGTGAGTGAGCTCGTTCGTGGTTCTGTTCCGCGACGACCGCTCGTCTTTGTGACAACCACCCGCCGACGCGGCTGCATTGACAGGACGCGCAGCCTGCATTTTGATCGGCTTCGCGGTCAATCAGCAGCATCCTGGAAAGTTCAACATTCAACTTCTACTATTTTGCTTCTTGTTGCCCCTTGCATAGCCCAGTACGTACGGGACTTAATCACCAACTAGGCCCGGTCTTTTCTATCGGCTCTGGTCAATTTCTCCGATGGACGGACGCCGCCATGATCGAGTGCTACGAAGTATCAGTAAGTAGGACCTATGCAAAAGGCTGTTTGAGCTTTGTTGCCTTCGATCACCCCTGGGCCGAGGGCACAATTTCTGCTTCGGTATAATCACTGATGTACATGTAGAGATGACTTGAGCCGGACAACGTATCCAACTCTATCGTTCTCTCTCCATCGTACATCAATTCGTGCGCTATAGTATGGCTTCGCGCACTCATTATCCCTGGGATACCGTGGGCCTACTCAATCCCGTATCCATTACAAGTGTGCACAAGGCACAAGGCGGTAGAAACAGCTATACGTTATCCTGCCGGCGGGATTGCTCATCACCAACGCCCGACTCATTAACTCGACCAGAACAAGACCACAGAGTTCCAAAATAGTCATTTCTCATCCTGCTGATTCTCTCCTACATTCCCGACTTGCGCGCCAGCCATCTTCCCCGACATCTACGCTGCAGAGGTGGGTACGACTTTCGGCTTTTCTCATCGGCTGCCTCAGTTACCCGCTGCTTTATCCCGTTTAGTCCTTTGGCGATAGTTTTAGGAATTGATATGCCGCAGGTCTACATTTCTCTCATCTCACCAGCTCATGCAATCTCTCATGAACATCGCGATATCCGTTCGAACCTTCACTCGTCATAATACCCATATGCTCAAGAATAAAGCTATAGGCGGCCGATCCATGGAATCTCTCGCCGCGGCCAGTAAGTAGTACGTATCCCCGTTCCTGCATTCTTCGGGAATGCTGGCTATGGCTTACTCTACTCAACGCTCGTCAGGCCTTCTACATGGACTTCTGAATGCGCCCTCCAGGTCCCTTGCAAACTCTTTCTCTCTTATAAACACGGCCCGGTAAGCGCACGTGCCGTTGCAGGTGTTTCATCGAACGTCTCATACGATATGACTGCATACACCAGGGGTAACCAGCTAGCATCTATAAGCCAACTCCAATTCATTCGTTCAATCAATGCCCAAACTACTCGATCAGGCGAACTGTCCGAGGAGGCCGCCAAATATCTGAGTTTCGATTTGAGCAGGTCCAAAACGGGAAATTCTGACATCCCAGCGATGTTGTTTGCGTTGGGCCTTGTCTCTATCCCCACTCTTTCGCCGGTTGCATCTTTTTGGGGTGACATCGCTAGAGTCCAACCTGTCATTTATTCCTCCTCTAGTGCAATCTGCAACATATCTCTGTCGATTTCGCAATGAGATGAAGACTCAGCTGGTCCTCTCTGTTGTTTCCCTCCCTCCGTATTTCCGATATCACTAAATCCGCGGGCAGAGTCTGTCGCGACCGTCAAGCTGGAGAAAGGGGCCTCGACGCGATTCATTTCCGGAGTTGAAGCTAACAAGCATGGAGGCCACGCAGTGCGCATGAAATCAGAGGATTCACGTCAACGACTGCATCATCAGTCACGCCCAAAAGCCACCGAAGATTTCAACAAAGAGAAGAGAGAAGAACACGCGCCTGATTCCGGTTCCTTGCGCAACCTCAGTCTGGAATCTGGAACGACCCCATGGAACCTCAGTTTATACTCAGATTGTCAGCTGGAAGAAGAAATTCCTTGTCAAGGACTCAAGCCTCACCTGGTACACATTTCTCGCGGCTTCTTCGTGATCCGGATATTGTCCTTTGGTCCTGAAGCGCTCCTCCTTCCTCCGGTCTTTCATACCTTTCCATCATTGTTTACGGCAGGAGGGGATGTCACTGGGCTACGACCTTACTTTACTTGGCGGATGCACGCTCTTCCAACTCTACTCAGTCCCCTCTTCACCCAGGTAATGCAATTGCTCTCCTCCGTCAGGTCTGCAACGGCAATGTATGAGCCAGATGCGACTACAATTGCATCACCGGTTCTGATAGTTGTCGCCGGTCGGAATTTGCCTTAAGGACCTGCGCCTTCGTCTTCGCTGCATGCCACGAATCTCTGATCTCTGTCATTGTATGTAAGGTATGTAAGAGCATATCAGGCTAGACTGAGGTACGTACTAGTAACGTTATACTCCAAGCCAACATCCCGTATTGTATGCATCTCTGCTATTACCGCTCACTCTGACGCATCATGATCATTTCATCCCCTCTACTTCCTAAAGCAGGAGACGGAGTTTGATGTATTGAGCAAAATACAAATTGGTATGCTCTATCGGAAGGGGGTGCGCCCTAGACTTGCGTATCTTTTCTCCGTTTGTTGAATGTCTGACTGACTGACTGTTGGTGACTGACCCGTCTTACAAAGCGATTCAATCAACCTGACCCGCCATATACATGTGGGCGTATGATCTAACGGCCGAGCACGGAGGAAGATGCAATCTTCATATTGACGGGCGGGAAAAGACAGCTCTGAAATATAATAATAATGACAGAGCGATATTGCGGGAAGGTCGGAAAGGCTATAATGATTGATATTAACGACGAGTCGACATGACCGAGTCCGAGTCACCGAACCTCAGCAACCGGCATCTAACACTTTTCTGTCTATCCTGTCCTGTCCTGTCACTGACTTGTCAATAGATCTTTAACCGACATCCAAAGATGGGCGAGTGTCTCTCCAATCACCTCCGAGTCCGAGGGCGAACTCCCATAACGTTCATTCGCCAACTTGGACCATCCCAGGCCCAGCCCGACAAGCCTCGGTGCTTTGATCTTCAAGAGCTTTTATTGGTCCAAATAGCATTCAGCACGTCCAACGTCAAATAACCGCAGAGTTCACATTTCGTCATAACCTCAGGCTGAAGCTTATTGAATACCCACCTTCGAATTCCTCTGTGAGTCTGAGTACTAGTCCTTCTCTAGGCCCTGTTCGTCCTTGCTTCTTTCAGGTTCCTCGGGCTCCTTATATTTCTGTATCGCTCTATCGCTCTATCGCTGTATTGATAGGCTGAGACTGAGACCTTGTCAGATAAAAGCCGTACACCCGGCATGCCTCGTACCTTTCCCCCTCGTTCCTCTATTATTATGATCCATCTCGAGTTCCTTCGAGGTCGTTCCAAGTTCTTTTTCCCCTGCCGACCGCCAATCTCCCGGCTTGGACTCAAATTTAGGCCATCGACTCGAAGAACGAGGAACAGAGATATCACTGGCCTCTTCGTGTTGAAGCTTGGAACTCATCAGCGCTCAGCGCGCACGGTTGGAGGTCCAACCTGGCAGTCAACCACGATATTAACCACTGGCACGCGTGCAAAAAACACCGCAGCTGCTGCTCGAACCGTCTCGGCTCGACCATCCTCGCGAACGCACCCACCGTCGAGTATCCGATATCCAGTATCGAGTATCCAGTACTCGTATTCATACTCTCATATTACTAACACACGCAACAGAAATATCAAGAAGCGTATTGGCTCATCTCCAACTCCTCCTACCACTACAGTCCTACCCGTGCCCAGTAGCGTCATTACAATTACAACTTACCAGTAATATATATAACCCCCGGCCGGGAACTCGCGATTGGCTCGGATTGGCTCGAGGAACTCCGAGTGTCCAGTGAGATTTTGATATCTTGCCAGTGGGACCTGCCCGGGGTGTGTGTGACAGTGTCAATCAATATTACAGCTGTTTTCAAAACGATAGGCCCCTCCAAAAAGATACTGGTTACGAGCGGAGTTCATGAAAAAGGCTAGAAGCATGGAAGCCGAGTGCTCCGGGCATGGCTTGTATCGGCAGTGACGCGTTTACTGAGTTCATTGACTTCCGGCAGCAGCCATTCCCTCTCGGCCATCGTCGCGTGATGCCTTTACGAACTCCGACTTGAGAGGCGGGTTTTTGGAGGGGCCTATCGTTTTGAAAACAGCTGTAATGTTGATTCTTGATGGTCTCGTGCCCAGAACGGGATCCGAACCCCACCACCGCGATCACTGGTCTCGTGCCCAGCCGTTCTCTCGCACCCCACCACCGCAGCGAACGTCTGGGGCATTCTGGCAGAGGACCCCTACCGTAGAGCTAGCGCCGACTTGTAACGGTCACATCACGCCTCGTGCCTGATGGGACGGAGATAGGCTTTCGAGATCTTGCCTATTCTGGATAAAGTCTCGCAGTCTCAATTCTCCTTGCTGCGATGGCTTTGAGTTATCTTGTCAGTTGGAGACTCTGTATGCTCATAAAACTTGGACGATCAATATTTGAGTGATGTTATATACCTATAAAAACCACACGGATGTCAGCAGGACTCATACAAACATCAAACAAGTGCAGATTCACCCGGAAAGTGTAGTAATACTGCTTCTGCCACTGTCAAATACATTATCTTCTCTCTAAAAGACTCAAAAACAGATAGTAGAGTTTTGTGCTGTACTATACAATATTTCTCTTCAACTCTGGCTGTCCTCAGGCTCTACCGTCAGCGAGATCCAACTGCAGAGACGTTTGCTGGTGCACCATTCACGTGACCAGATCTTGCAACTCAATCTTGAGACGCCACCGGGAAGTCAGGCACGAGACCTGATGTGACCGTTACAACTGGGCGCTAGCTCTACGGTAGGGGTCCTCTGCCAAAATGCCCCAGACGTTCTCCAGAACGGATGGGTACGAGACCAGCGATCACCGTCTGGCGCACTCTTGTAGAGCGACCCCCCCTGGGCTTTAGCGCTGGAACACCGAAAGTTGAGCCTGTCAGTTTCTACCTCATACGACACTCTTGACTGCCTAGGTGTGTAAGAAACACCTCTAATATGTATATGGCGAAGAAATTTCAATACATTTGTGAACATGGAGAACACAGTATTCAACGAGAGCATTTGGGCTCCGGTAAGGGGTAGAGAGCCTTGCTTCCCGGGCGCTAAGGCTGAGGGGGGGTCGCTCTACAAGAGTGCGCCAGACGGTGATCGCGGTGGTGGGGTTCGGATCCCGTTCTGGGCACGAGACCAATTCTTGAACTCACGTTGACAATGAGTCCTGGAATATTTATCGATAAATCTCTGAAGCTTGAGTGCAAACCGACCGGAAAAGGGAATGGAAACAATGGATATGAATGGACGGCCGCGTGCCTAGACTCTCTGACTCTGTACTCAGTCGCTCCAACGCGGCGAGACTGACACCTGAGATGGGGCTTGGCATTGTGGAGAGTCACCGAGAGAGCGGCGGGCTATTGACCGTTGACGTTCAAGTTGTAAGCTAGGGAATACTTTCTGGTTTGTTGCTTTCGACTTGAGGGTCTTTCCGCTGTAGGGTAAGGCTGGCTGCTATGTATGTCGGTAACTAGTAGTAACCAAAAGAACAGGCAATATTGATCATCATACCGTCAACTATGTCTTACAATCGCACAATAAGTCAGTCAGAACGCGTGGTCTTGAAGCACACTGACTCTGGGCAAGCATCACGGTCGCCTCGTTCCCGCGAATCGTCGATGGGGTTCCGGCACCGTTCAACTCGGAGCACTACTAACTAGTCTGAGAACTGTTAATGATGATGGTAGAGCAACGTTGTTTCCACTCCTTCGCTTACTACATCAATAAAATCGTTCAAAGCTCCGAGTTACTGGACCCAGCTAGGCGAGGTCACTAGTACAACTCGGAAACTCGGAGTAGCTAGATGATAGATCGATATCGTGGATATGGATCAAAGATGTCGATGTTGTTGTTGTTGTGGTTAGAACAAATCGACGGTGCAAACCTCTCGCGGAAGCAAAAAAAATACACCGGGGGGAGGGCTAGCCAATGAGCGCGCGCGGTTTGATGTACAGTACATATGTGGCTCTATCAACGCGATCGTTAACGCGTTAACGACTCGAAAGAGGAAAGTGTTTGCTTTGGCGTTAGGTGCACCGTGCTCGGGATGTTCAATAGCGCAAGCACGTCAGGCTCAACTTGACCAATAAGATCTTGAGAGGGACTGAGAGACCACGCCAGTGCAGAATCCAGAAGCTTAAGGATCATCCATCACAGCTGGCCAATTGGCCAATTGGAATGGGGATCCGGGGATTTGATTCAAATGAATTACAGTATGACGGGGACTCTGAAGGGAAAACAGAATGACGGGTACACCGAAGGAAGAAAAGAACGACGGGAAAAAAAGTTCACAACGACTGCGCCAGGACACATGCGCATGCGCATAATCAATACAGTAAGATACCAATGGCTGTGGGTGTGTTGGGCCCAAATAACCGGGGGGACGATGTGAAGAAAAGGACAGGAAAGGGCACGCTGGGTTTTCGTTCTAAATTCAAATTCTCAAAAGTGTCATACCTATCATATATAGTCACTATATACTATAGAGGGTCAATGACGGATTACCCGGGGGTTGCTCAGTGGTCACGGTTACCGATCGGCGGGGTTTTTTCCTTGGCATGGGGGGAAAGAAGGAAGAAGCGAAGGGATGCGCGATGATAGACAAACAAGTTGCTCGAAACTTCCTCGTACAAAAGTCGTAACTGGACTCTGTCAGAGACATACCTAGCCGGCAAACACGCAAAAACTCTCTCAAGGACACGCATCTTTGTTCCCTCGGGTCTTCCGGGAACTTGACCGTCCGAGGGTGGGTTGAGACGGCTCACTGCAATAGCCTATCTTCCATCTCTATCTCTCTCCCCCCTAATCGTTCGCGTTCCTTGGGGTACATAGAGACATAGAGGGTGACAGACGCGAGTTAGGCACGGAGAAGGAAAGAAGCGAGGGGATCTGTCGTTTTCCTGTCCCCTCCGCGCGCGCGCGACCATGCGCTTGCGAGAGTGATTGGATGAGATGGGTGTTTTTTTGACAGAGTGACAGGGGGAGGGAAGATCTTGCTCGAAATGGACAGCGAGGAAGGATGCGAGGAGGGGAGGGGGACGCGGCGACCGATGAATAGTTTAAATTTCATCGAACCGGTTACTATAGCCCAATGAGTGAACGCGGTTCCTCGCGCGGATGTTTTTCTCACCCGCGCGCAAATGCGATTACCTGTTGTTGGATTCTGCAATTTGTGAAATGAAATGCCGAGAGTGCAGACGATATAAAAGCAACATAAGAGTGACAGTTGGATATGCGGTCCCGTTGATATCATAGGCCACACACGAGAGGCAAGTGTTGCTGCGCAGCAAGGGGGAGAAGGAAGGCGAGGGATGGACCACGCGGGAGGCGAGGGGAATGGAAAGATACCGATAGTAGATGGTATAGAGCGGGAGTCCGGTTCACCCCGCGTCGAATGAAATTGCGGGCTGGAGAAAATACAAGTCGAAACCGGCCATGTGATGAGATGCATATGCCTCGGGTGCAGAACCAGATATGGAGGGGGCGACGTCGATCTTGCAGGAGCAGGAATACAACATGCGCAAGAATGGCCAAAAGGGGGAGTGGGAGACGCGCTGAAGGCGACTGAATGGCGGAGTCTATTGGGAGAGGGCCGGGGGGCAATTTATCAGAGACCCCGAATGAGGAGCCGCGGCCGGGGAGAGAGGGCGCATCAAGAGCCAAAGCTGAGCCAAAGCTGAGCCAAAGCTGAGCCAAAGCTGAGGCAAAGTGCAGACGACGTCCGAGGCAGGCCGGGCACAGCACAGCAGGATCTGGATCAGGCAGGCGTCTGCTGGCCGAGAGGAATTCCGCCGACAGCATCACGTCAAGGGCCAATCCGGGGCGTCGTCCCAAACAGGACATGGGAACCTGCGACTGTTGAGATAGCCTCCACTGGCAGGACGCGGTGTCAGAAGACGCTTTCGAGAGTGCGGGCCCGGCGTTCTGGGCGTACGCGTTCGTCGCCCATTTTATAAAGCTCCCCTCCCTCGACGCTCTTGGTTACCGGCCACATCCACACCAATAGTACACACAATAATACCAAGTACTAATCTACCGTGACTAGCCACGCTACGAGCCTACTACGCGCGCCATGGCCCAACCCTCCTGGCTGCCGCTGTCGGCAACGCCCGAACGCCGATCAGAATTTGGTATGAATGATCGCTCAAGTACCCTCACCGCGACACTGACCTCCTCCAGACCTCCTCAAGCACAGAAGGATGTCCATCGACTTCTCCTCCACACCCACCCCCATGTATCCCCCGCAGGACATCGACTTCCAGCCCAACGACCTCCAGCACCAGCATGCCCACCAGATGACCGGCCACGGCGACGGCCTCGATGTCGAGCACAACTCGTATGACATCTTCTCCTCCTCCGGCTCCCTCGCAAGCCAGAGGTACCGCACAAACGCATCCTCGTCCTCGAGTCTTGGGCCCAACTACGGCCTCGGCGTCGACCCCATCTACCCCCAGGGCTCCTTCTCCGACCCCCTCCCGCCCTTCCACCCGCCCCCCTCCGCTCCCTACGACCTCATGGGCAGCCTTCCCAGCTCCTACAGCAGCGGAAAGCCCTCGCCCCTCACCCCCAACGACTCCGCCCTCCAGCACCCCTCCAGCTTCCCCTTCAGCGGCCACACAAAAGACTACCCCCACTACCCCGACCCCCTCCTCGACAGGCGGCTCTCCTCCGTCAGCAGCTACTCCTCCGATTTCAACGACGAGTACAACCCCCTCGGCGTAAACCAGATGGGCGCGTTCCAGCCCCCCAACCAGTACCAGGACCGTCTCGGCCGCATGAACAACGACTCCCGTTATCCGGGCGCTGCCGTCTCCCCCCTCCCTGTCCCCCCGCACCTCCATTCTCACTCCCCCGACATGATGCGCGGCGTCGCCCCCCAGGCCACCCACTCCTTCAGGCCTGACGGCGGCCTCCCGTCCTTTGACGACATGCCCCAGTACATGACGCCCAACCCCCAGGTCGATTTTCCCCTCCGCATGCCCTCCGTAGACGAGAATCTCGCCCGGCTACGCCTCCAGGGGGCAGGTGACCTCCAGTCCTTCATCAGGTGCGTCTCATAACTGTCTCGGATGGCGTTTGCTGACGGTGCTATTTTTGGCAGGCCATACCTCGACCAATATGTCCGCACGCCCAACCGCCTGGCGTTTGGCGAGCGCACCGTCATCGTCATGTCCTCAAAGGTCGCCCAGAAATCTTACGGGACAGAGAAGCGGTCAGCCCGTTTCCCGATTTTTTTTCATCTATTGGCTTCTAATGGCTTTGTACAGATTCCTGTGTCCCCCGCCCACCGCCATCATGATTGGCAACTCGTGGTGGTCCGACGTCCTGCGCAGAGGCGAGGAGCCCAAGCTCTCCCCGCCCCGTGTCGTCATCTCCATCTCGGGCGAGCCCGCTCCTCAGGAGGGCTCGATCGAGTGGACGGGCGCCGCAGGCAAGGCCTTTGACGTGAACGATCCCCCCACGGGCACGACCTACATTGGCCGCTGCGTCGGCAAGCAGCTCTTCATCTCGGATGTCGACGAGAAGAAGAAAAAGGTCGAGGCCCTCGTCAAGATCATGGCTCCCGCATCCGATGATGAGCCGGAAAGGGTCATCGGCACTTTCCCCAGCAGACCTATCAAGGTCATCAGCAAACCCAGCAAGAAGAGGCAGAGTGCCAAGAATCTGGAACGTACGTGTTTCTCCATTTTGCATTGTTGGCCATGCGCCTTGCATTATCGTATCCCGATCACTAACACTGCCTCCCCCAGTTTGTATCAACCATGGCTCGACCATCTCCCTCTTCCACAGGCTGCGATCGCAGACAGTATCCACCAAGTACCTCTGCGTCTCTGGCTCGGGTTCTTCCTTCAAAGGCTCAGATGGCGCACCCCTCATGGGCCTTGATCAGCGCTCGCGAACACCGACGCCTTCCTTCATCGCCCGCACCGCTAGTTGGGGTACGTGATTTCATCACATTTCCGTTATGTTCATCAACTGACGGCGACATGTTGCAGACCCCTTCATCATGTACATTGTCGACGTAAATAAGCCGGCCGGCGGCATTGACACTCCACCACCACCGCCTCCCCAACCAGACTACCCTTCGCCGCCGCCCAATGCAATTCCCTTTACAAACAATGGGTCCCAGATCCCCATCTACTATAACCAAACCGTCGTGCTGCAGTGTCTGACATCCGGCGTCGTCTCCCCCGTTCTCATCATCCGTAAAGTGGATCACCAGACGACCGTCGTCGGGGGCGGCTTGCAAGAGGGGGCCAAAGGCATTGCTGATCATTATTGCGCGCCTGGGGAAGTGTGTGGCGACCCCGTCTCCCAACTCCACAAAATCGCATTCGAGGTGTACGATGCCAACAAGGGTGCACCTGAGCCGGGCACGCCCGGTGTCAGCGGAGCGTTCCTCTCCTGCATGGGCGAAAAGGTGAATACTTTCCGGCCGGTGGAGGGAAGGCAGTGGAATAATCCACCGTCCGTTCCTCAATCAGAATCACCATCCGGCGTGCCTAGTTCCCCCGTTGCATCTACGCCCGCAGCAGCCTCCGGTTCGGCGGACTACTTTGACAATGGCAGCGGTAGTGCCAACGGTGCTGCGTCGCCTGACCCTGACGCCTTCCCCTCCAACGACGGCGGCAAGGTCAAGAAGGGTAAACGGGGTTCATCCAGTGCCGGAGCGCTGAGTAAGCCTGCGTCCCAGAAGGGCCGGAGACGACCGACATCTTCTTCCTCTGCCGGCACTGGCTCGACGGGATCCGGTCGTCGCGGCTCGAGCAGCGACTCTGCCGCGTCTTCGGGTGCGCTTTGGCAAGTCGACATTGGCGAGACGAGTGTGTGGACTATCGTTGGCACCGATCAGATCCGGTACAACTTTTACGTCCCCCCTGTGTTGTACGATAGCCCGAACACCTCTCAGACGGGCTCGTTCCCCATTCCCAACAAGCCTGTCACGCCTTTCCCCGGTGTGGTCAAGTACCTCCCTCCAGACCGTGCAGCAGAAGCACCCAAGCCGTGCCCACAGTCTCGAGGACTGATCACCAAGCCGAACCCTCATGCGTCAAAGATGCTGACGGTGTATGGCGAGAACTTTTCAAAGGCGGACCCGGTGACGGTGTTCTTTGGCTCGGACCCTTCGCCGTATGTGGAGGTGAGGTGTCAGGAGGTGTTGGGTTGCTTGCCCCCTGATTCGGGGAATAACTCAAAGAGGAGGCCGATCATCCTCGTTCGTCCAGACGGCGTCGTCTTCCCCTCCAATGTATACTACCCATGAACATTTTTTGCTCGTTTGTTTTTCGACACATTATGCATACCCTTTTTTGGTGTCCACGCATTTTTTGTCTTTTTTTTTTCTGGTGCAAGTCTTTGTTGCCTCTGTCATCGTCTTTCTGCTTTGGTCTTGCGTGCGGAATGTTTTGCTCACATCTCCTCTCTAGTTTGTCGATTTTGGTCTGACCTTTTTCTTGCTGTATCTAGACACTCTCCTCCGTATCTATGAGCTAGCGCTGCCGATGTACTTGTATAGTAGAAAACACTCTTCCTGTGGAATATGTATAATCGCCTATCCAATTCCCATATCCTCCCCAGGTCGCCGGACATGTTCATCGACGTCGACATGATCAACTCGGAAAGGTTGTAGCGTGCAAGTGTGGGTGCATATGTGTTCCCGATCGCGACGGGTCTAACGTCTATGACGCCACGCGTGTCCCGACCGCTTACCCACCCTTGGCACTTTTCTGCCACCCGTCATGTCGAGCTCGAGCTCTCCGTCTGCAATCCTGTGGGACCTCTATGTGAGGTACCTTTGGAATTATGAACAAGACTCGTGGGTGGCTAGTATAGCGTATACTTCGCGGGTGATGGCTTTTTTGGTCGTTACACCCTTTGTGATCTTGACGTTGATCGTAAGTCCCCTAACAACTTCCTCGGACGAAACGAAACATTTCCATTTCCGTAACGAACGCACGCTGATGATGTTACTATTGAAAAGGACGTGATCTCGTATGTGATTGCACGCACGCTCGGTGTTATTGACGACACGAAGGCTGCGACGAGCGAAGAGCCGAGGGATACAGTCTCAGGGGTAACCACCTCCGTCTCCTCCACCAACAACGCAACGAACACAAACACATCGACGACAACCTCTACTCCACCGACGATACGTATATCCGACGAATCCGAATCCGAGCGTAGTACCAGTACAACAAGCAGTCTACCTCCGTACCCCCCTCGGACGTATTTCTCCAACCCGGTCGATTCAGAGGGCGAAGGCAACTTGAAGTTGTCGGGTGTGGACGCGTTCTCACCTGCCCCTTCACAACCGCCTTCGCCTACCCTGTCTCGCCGAGATTTGAGCTTGTCGCATATGACTCATCAGGTTCGCGCTGAAGATCTGTCAAGGAAACTGCGGCATAGTGTTGGAGAAGAAGCTAAAGGAGGAGAGGGAGGAGAAGGCTCCTCACCGCAGTCAAGTTCTGGGGAGTCTTCCTTTGCGATCTTGGAGAAGGAGGATGGATCTGAGGATGGTGCGGTGCAGATGCGTAAACGGAGGACTCGGCTGCCCGTAGACGTAGACCAAGGTTCGCAATCATGATGAACAAACGTTTTTTTCAGGGTTTCCACATGTCTTGACCGTCGTTGGTGCTTGGTGAGTGCATGATGAATGAAGATAGTTCTACATGGTCCTAAAAATACATATCAAACAAAACAAGGGTCTCCTTCGTACTTAGAACACATATTCCGATCGTTATCATTGTACAAGAAAGCCAAAAACATCAAAGCAAAAGGGTCCATTCGATTACCACCCGAACCTGAGTTGGTCCCTGGTGAACACGGGCGGCTTCCACTGCAAACATTCGGGATGGATCCTCCGCCTCCGCTTCTCCTTCTGCTTCTTGTACCTTTCCTGAAGGTGTTCGGGCAATGAAATCACATGCTGCCCTTTATAGTGCTTGAAGAGCTGAAGAGTGGTACAACTAGGTGAGAGTGAAGTCTGTCAGTCACGTCTTGCCAAAGGGAGTGTAAGGGGACGACACCTACGTGTTCATAACATCTGCATGGGTGATCGAAGTCTTCTGCGCGATGTCATCAATGCTGATATCGTCACTCGTATTCATCAGCAGGTCTATAATCGTCTCTGCCCAGTATGCCCTGTATCCGAGGAGTCCAAGATCACTGAGGGGCTTCTCGGGGCTTCCAAGCTTGCCTTCCTTCTTGCTTAACTCGTAAGAGAATTCAATGAGGAGCTTGCCATAGCCATGCCTTTGATGCTGCGGCAAGGTGAGGATACACGCGACGTTATAGTTGTCCGCGGACTCTTTCTCCTTTGAAAAGTACCCGATAATGTGACAACCTGTGGAGTCCCTGTGGCACTGGGAACAATACAACTTAGCTTAGCATTGCGGAGGTTTCTATGGCGCAAGAGACCCACCATCACATAGTACATGAATGGCGTGACATCGTAGTAAAGGGTCTTGCTGTTGGGGCGTTCAGCAATGCAGGCGGTGAAGCGCAGCTCTCAGTGAACTACTTACTGATCAAGGAAACATTTCGAGAGCAAGCTGAGGTTGCGACACCACGTTAACTGACGCTTTCCGTCCAATTCAAAGAAGGAGATGTCTTCATGACGATAGATCTCGTTTCCGGGCGGATGGAGGAGGTTACATCGCCTTCGATGGCGGGTAAGCATGAATTTGGAACCAAAGTACGATAGGCAGAATTCGCAAATATACAGGATGGGCAGATGCGCGTATTCCTGAGGGTATGGAGAGAAGTACCATGCGTCTACTTCGTGTTTGCCAATCTGCAGGCGATTCAGGTTCTTGACCCGAGTGATCTCTGAGATGGACTGGGTCATCGATCCAGACGTTCGCAGCTTCTCGATCTCCTGCTCTTTGCTGAAGGCAGAGACGGGTGGCGGCGGCGGTGGTGTTGACCCTCCGTCGAGGTCCAATACCTCCCCATCGTCTACATCCATATCCCCGTCTGCATCTGCGTCCAAGTCCTCATCATCCTCGCCCTCCTCATCATGTGGCGTCTTGCGTTTCAAACTGGGGGATGGTGTTGGACTGGGAATAGAGGTTGGAGTGGAAGGCCCTGGCGTTTCTGGCTCTGTCTTTACAGCAGCCAATGCATTCGCCGTCGTCGCTCTCTTCAACAATGAAGCAGCTTTGGGCAACTTCCCGGGTGCCTTGTGCGAGCCAGCCTTCTTTGCAGGGGGTGGCGCCTTGGGACGGGGCCATTCCAAATCCCTCGTCAGAACAACCCGCGACGCAGACACCCACTCATCCAAACGCTTGTTGAATTGATCCCAATGCACGAAGAACTCGAGGCGATCCTCGGGTCGCTGCGGCTCTTCCTTTACCTGCCGAGATGCATAGGGGTTGACGGGTTTGTCTCGTATGGAGAGGATCTCAGCTAGACGTTCTTCTTCGTGCCCGTCAGGACCCGGGCGACGAATGTAAACCTTGCAACCTACAGAAATCGTCTACGGAAAATGATTATGAGAAAAAACAACATATGCTGAGCAGCTGACGTGGCAAAAAAACGACGTTGAGAGATGAACTCGCACCTGAATGGTGTATGTTCCCGCTGGGGATATGGGAGGAGGCTCCTGCGGGGTCTCATCCTTGCCTGAGCCATGGTGGGGAGCCATTAGAAAGAAGAATTGAAAGACTTTGTCGCCACCGGCGACGATGACTTGAGCCGTATGTTTGAATTTCTCGACATATCCTCTCTGACTAAGCACCCAGTGTCATCAAGTTGGCGCCCATGCTAAAAGCGCTCAACCAGCGCGCAGCTCACAACTCCGTGACTCAAGCTGTCGCGTCGCACCTTTTGCCAATTACCTTTATACCAATCTCTGAGGGCTTTTTCATGTCCATATCCTTGACGGGTGTATTTGGATCCGCATATTGGAATGATGAACCTCAAACCAATATCGGGATTATACTAGATGAACTTCCAGTGGGGCTCTGCCATCCCCCCGCCAGGAGAAGCATTGTTTTCGGTTTCTTTGGGACTTGTACCGGAATGCATACTTACTCAGCTAGGTGTTCTCATATTATTGCGCTGTATGTATGCGCAACGGCATCTGCTTGGCCGTTATTCTCAACTTTCATACCTCGGCCCCCGCCCGGCGAGATGCATCAAATTATCTCTCACTACTTCCCTTGGACTCGCGCACGCATCAGAGAGACCGTCAAGTATTGGACTCGGTGTTATGCTGCTAACTGTGACAGCGTTCTTTCACATGTATGTGCATATGGTGGTCCGCTACACGAGAGCCTCATTACCATCCTTACAACCCTCCGATCTGCTCGCTCTACGTGAATGCAACCCAAGTTAGGTGTTCCCTTTTGGCTTACTTTAGTTTTTTTACCCTTTTATTCACTTTATTGATTATCCCGCCGCCCTCTTCAATTCTCTACAACACATCTGCTATGCCAAGCACCGGAATCTGACTAAAATGGTACTTCCATTCCTGTTTCGCCATTGTGCCTCATCACAGATCCTCAAGAAATGAACATCTTCCATTTCCTCAGCTCACGGCGTTCGCTCAACGAGAAGTGTCCGCTCTCTCGGAGAGTTTGCTGCGGGCCTGATTGGGTTGTTACCCAGGCTCAGCCAGAGAAATATCTGTTGCATTTCTCGCGGTGGTGCGCGCGTTCACGACCTTGCAGGGGAAAATCAGGAACTTCACTCAGCTTCGCAAAAGAAATAAACTTCCTGATATGTCGCTTTGATTCCCTCGTTTTTGGCTCACTCCATGGAACGCGGGTTCTTTCTTACGAGTGCTTAACAGGACGGATCCTCCCCGAAGCCGATGTGTGCTCAAGTACCCTCCTTCCTGCTGAGCACATAGTCTGGAGGACCCCAGAAGCTGCCTTGAAAGGTATGCCGGAGTTCTTTTGCACTTCTGATTCACGTATACTCACCCTTGACCATAGCATGGAGACTGCCGTTATACAAAGCCAAGTCTTCAGGGACCACTTCACCTAAGTTGCTTATTGCTGAGGCGGCTTATCGCGGGTACCTTCCACATGCTTCATTTCGGTCTGAGAGAGCCTGCAAATCACCGTCTAGCAATCAAGTCATTGGGTTGCCAGAAGTGAGCGATGAACGGATGTTGGGAAGGTTTTATGACACTCGCCTATCACATGGACTTTCCTTCCCAATTTCAGGGATGATTCTTACTCTCTGAGGATATCCACGCCCGACCCTCACCAAACTAGGATTGTAGAACGTCAAGGTGGTATGTGCAATTCTACAGTGTGCGTTGATTGTCTATGCTTTGCTGTATCTCACTACTCGCTATCATCCAATGGCAGATGTCCGAATACACTGTCAACCACTACTGGCTGAGGCGGAGTGTTCGTTCTCGGCTTTACGTCAGTAGAAGGCAACTCCGATGCAATAGCATGAGTCAACCAAATGAATATTTTTGTATTTTCCATCATTATGTACCTGAAAGATGCTATGAGTCGGCCCACACCGTACGGCTGCATCGGTCATCGTCTCGGATCCGGCAGAACTTCGCGGTGGATGACTGAAGGTATCACTGTCTTTGCTTCAGTGTGTCTCGCCGCTCTCACGTTTATAGACTATTCTACCACCATTTAGGTGCTGATGATGATGTGAGTCAAGGTACACATCTTTCGTATGCCGTCCAATGCAAATGACCCCGATGCGCTCTTCCCGTGGAATTTACAGCAACAAAGTTGCGGGTTCATAGCCGTTTGCATTGTACGTATGCATCGTCTCTCACACCAACTGCAGTTCTCAGCGTTTGAACAGTCTCGGGAGAACTTATCAGAACGACCTGTTATGAGTAAATATTTTCTGGCTGAAAGGTGGCTACTCACCTCCGAGATTTTACTCACGGCTATGGTCATAGGTCGCCGTTGCAGGAACACAACAGTGATAGACTTTAAATTCCTCGGTATACTTATCTCGGTCGTAAATTGATCGCCATGTTCCTGAAAACAAGATGCTAACTCAGCATTCTCATACCGACTCGGATTCGGTACTCACTGTCGGCTTGTGCTGAGTGTCAGAGTCGACTGTGATGTTCCACGGTGCCTACGGACGCGAAATCCGCTATTGAAGGGTCAATATACACGCCTAGTTGCCTCCAGAGGAATAGTTGGACCCAAGCATTTGGCTGTTACTTGATGTGAGTTGTAACGGAAATTTGTGCCATCTGGGGGTCTCATGACTTGAACTTCTGTTTGGCGATGCACGCCGCGCAACAGTCGGGATATCATCTCCCTTGTTTCGCTGGATACGTGGGAGGTCAGCAGTCATGACCGGCTATACGGCATCCACAGCCCAACAAGTCAGAGCGCCGCAACTTAACGGAGGGGGTTTCGTCCATGCTATCACTGAGTCTTTTCTTCTATCCTCCACTGAACTAATCAATGCAAAAGGCCGATGTTTTCCTTGTTGAGCCAGCCTGATATGTCCCCGTGCGTTTGGGGTTCGCATCCAGGGGCGCGTGTTTTGTCAACATGGACCAACAAGGTGAAGCGGCCATATACCCTGATCGACGATCAACGCGAACAACAAACTCTCGATCGCCCCCACGCGTCGGGCGGATTTCGCACAGTCACGCTTTGCCGTCATATGACCGCGTTTCTGCCTAAAATGGAAGGAGGCCCCGCTTCTGCCGTGTGCCAGGTGGGTGACGTCGACGACAAAGTGCGTCGGGGCACGCTCCAACTGTCAACGACGCGTATAAGGGTCGCGCTCGCAGCAGACCATGGCTCCCACTCTGTCTTCTTCCTCCCCGTACTGCATCCCGACCACATCTAACCTTGCAAACAACGTCTATAATGTTTTCTGCGCCTAGGATATCTGCACGCACTCTTGTTGCAACGAGCAGCCGACCCGTTGCGCGCAGAGTTGGAGGAGCTAGACTCACTCAAAGATTCCAATCGTCAAATGTCGGGGGATCAACTTCCACGTCTTCTTCCTCCGTCGGAACGCATGTCGCTGCAGGTCTAGCTGGCGGCGGAGCTGTTCTTCTCGGAGGTATGTGCTGCGTCGCATTGATGAAGAAGATATACTTATATTCTTCCAGCCTATGCATACTACCACTTCTCCGGTGCAAAGCGCGCAGTAGACACTGCCAAGTCTGCTAGCGAGTATCTCCAGCAAACGAAGGCGTCCATTCAAGAAAACGCCCCGAAGAGTCCGAATGAAGCCCTCGAAATGCTCCGCAACATGGTGAAATCATACGCAGGTGTCATACCAGGCGCGTCTGCCTATGTCGATACCACATTCGACGCCCTTGATGAAATGCGCGAATCGCATGGAGAGGACGTGAACAGAATCCTTAACGACACTTACCAGGAAATTTCTTCGCTAGTGAAGGATTCTCAGACTGTCGACATAGCGACTGGGATGAAGGTCATGGAAGTATGGCGCAGACGCACGGGCGAGTTGAACGAGATCGCGCAAAAGGCCGGAAAGAACTTGTACGGGGCGTTTGAGCAGAAACATCCTGAAGCTGCCAAGTTCTTCGGCTCACGACTCAATGAACTGAGGGAACTTGCTGAGAGGAGTGGTCCCGAAGCGAAGAAAGTCTTTGATGATACCGCCGAACAGGTTTGTGGTTTCCGTGGGTTACGGTCATTTCGTATCGCTTATTGTGATGCTGTAGGTTCGTCGTATCATGGCTAAGGGCCCATCACCGGAAGCATTGAACGAAGCCCGAGAGCTCGTTCAATCTAAGGCTTCCCAAATCCGCGAAGTTGCACAAAAGTCGTCACAACAGGCTTGGGACAAAGCATTACAACAAGCGTCGCCTTACCTCGACAAAGTCCCCGAGATCAAGGAGCTAATCTCGCAAAATGCCTCGAAGTTCGTCGCGGCAGGCGCAGCTTCCCTTGGTTCTTCCAAGGGCGAGGCGGAGGAAGTGTTCGAGAAAGTGAAGGAAGTTGCAGAGGAGGCGGGGAAGGACGGCAAAGTGAAAGATAAGCAGAAGATCGAGGAACTCAAGCAGTTTGTACAACGGAAGGCGGAGGAGGCGAGTCAGAAGGCGAATGCCCAATTCGTTCAGAGCTGGGAGACACTTCAGGAATGGATCAGGAGCGTCCCTGGTGGCGACGAGGTACGGGCCCGATGTAGTGGTCGATACCATCATACTGATTAACGGTCTCCATATAGGCGTTGCAGAAAATCCCCGAGTTCGGTGCCTTCTCAGAATTAGCAAAGAACCGAGGAGAGGACGCCAAGAACTTGGCAAAAGAGACGTATGACGATATCGTGAAGCTCCTTCAGGAGAAGAGCAAGAAGGCGAGCAAGTTGGCGGAGGAGGCAAAGGAGGAGACGAAGGAAAATTCGGGCCCACAGTGAGCTTATGTTGGATATGGACTGTGGGTTGTTGTTGCTTCACTTGTTGGTTTCTCTCAACATTATACTGTCTACCAAGTATTGTGAATTGTACTATACCACCGCGCGGCCGCTCAACTTGAATTTCTTTATTACCTTCATTCAACCACCGTGACTGCATTAATGCAAGAAGAGCCCGAGCTCGCCGGCGTTCAGTCGCATGGGGCGCCAATCACTCGACCATCGGTACGCGCGTCGCGCTCGTGTCTTCGTTCCATTAATATTGCTTGGGCTTGGGCAATGCATCACATATCAGACGTGAGTGCGGAGGCCTCATGGTTCAAATCGATATCATTCATATTGCTTTCGTTCCTGTGGGCTGAGTGACAACTCCAGTGGACGACTCACCCCATCCCTCTCATAAGCAACTGCAAAACGATGTCGGCTGACACAAAAGAAACCCCTGTCGTCACTGTTACTGACCCTCCTTCCCCTCAGGACACTTCACTCTCGGAGAACGAGGAGTTCAAAACCTTACTCCACTCACGAGTGGTTGGTTGGAAGACGAAACTACCCCCGGAACTCGATCCCTCGGAGGAGGTCAGAACTCTTCGTGCTCTCCTTCACGGTGTTACTGAAGTGGATTGACACGAAATCTAATAGAAAGATCTACCTCCGAAATACCCAGAATCTATAGACGTCCTCACCGACCCAAGTATCAAGGCGTTTACTGTGCGCAATCAGTGGCAATTTCAATTTTCAGCTGCAGAGTACCGACTGTGGCGGAACGTGAAAGAGCTACATAACTTGAGAAAGCGATGGGAAGACATAGATGAGTATTGCGTAGCTCGGGACGACGAGTTGGAGCAATACGAAGGTCAGTTGAAGGCTGTTCTCGCGAGGAATCTCGAGACACAGGCGAAGGACGTTACTTCGAAGGATTTAGTGGAAGCGGCGAAGAGTAAGGCAATCAAAGCTTCCGTTGTCCTTGAAGAGCCGCTACCTGCTAACGTCGATGACGAGAAGGTACGTGCATTCAGCAAACTATCAGTATCAAGTTCCTGAACCCAGATATAGGACAACATTGTACCTATTCAGTCACCGCCTTTATCATCTCAACAGGCTGAACAACCCGGCACAATAGCAGAGCCTGAACCCACACTGACATATACTCCTCGTAACTCCGAGAAGGGTGCTAACGATGCCGCTACGGCCGCACAGGCCCCTTCTGTCATCGCCGCCGCTTCCATTCCTCTCCCAGAAGACGTTGACGACATTGAACATCAACCACCCGTCGACTTCAGGAATTCATCAGACTATCATGTTATCGAATCAGTACCTACGCCACCTACTGAATCCACCCCTTTGACAGGCGTCACGCATAGCGCTTCGGCGACAGAGACAGATGAGTCGGCGTTGTCGTTCCCCGAGACGTCTTGGGATGCCACTACTGCCTCCGAATTCTTGGAATTCATGCGTGCAACTCGGGACGAGGCGCATGCCAAACGAGCATTATGCGAAGCTAGCATGCGTCGACTTGTCCTGCAAAACAGGATTTACAGTCGCGAGATGCGGAGATGTCAAGCTGGGTTGGAGGCAGTCTTGGATTTCATTCAAAGAAGAGCTGCACTGGACCAGGATGATACGGTGAAGGTGGATGAGAAGCTGGCTACGCATGGGCCACTGGGGAAAGAAAAGTCGAAGAAGAAGAAGAAAGATGCGAGCGGCGAGAGTGCTCCGAGCACACACTCCAAGCTCAAGTTTCCAAGATATTGCCATCACATGGAGGAGACCTTCCTATTTGACTTGCCAGAGGATTGTGACAACTGCAAAGTGATTGTCGAGCCCAACTCGAAGGTTCTGTCGAAGCTGTCATTTGTGCCTGTGGTAGATGATGCGCCCGAGGACTCCAGACGAGCCTTATGGAACTGATTTCGACTTATCCTCTTGATTCATCTACTGGATACCTTTGTGTACGTAGTTATGATCACCCTGCTCCTGAATTTTTTATCAACTGTCTGCGCCATTTTTGTGCATGCAATTGGATCTCAGTGCTGGTTACTCGTCACCTTTTATCGACGTTCAAGTTGGCGGAAGCCGCCTTCACCTCTCTCGAACCCAGACCGACACCAAAGGATTATGAGTAGAATTGGCAAGCCGAATGAGCATGGTCTGATGAATGCTGTACAATTGACATTGTGATCACCCTCTCTATTCAGAGCCAAATATATTGACGATGGTATTCGAGTACGTGCTCCAGCATCCAGATGATAGATCTATAGATGATACTTATCGTACAATGTTTAAATTTCAGCGCTCAGCGCTCAGCCATCAGATGAT
The DNA here is from genome assembly GCA_022160315.1 of Panus rudis PR-1116 ss-1. Classification (NCBI taxonomy): domain Eukaryota; kingdom Fungi; phylum Basidiomycota; class Agaricomycetes; order Polyporales; family Panaceae; genus Panus; species Panus rudis. The sequence goes on along the minus strand of MU275159.1, from coordinate 508,641 downwards.
ACTTACCCTGCGAGGCTGCGACGCCAGGCGACGCCTGCGTCCAATATTATGTGACGTAATAGTGCGCGGTCCCGCTGTCGAGTCACCGTCGAACTCCGAGTCGAATATAGGCGACTTTTGTCTGAACGACATACGCCTTGGAAGTCATCCATCATTGACGCATACACTAGACAGGAATCGCCATGGAATCCATTCAGTTCGTGCTCGAGGCGCCGCAACTCACACCAGGCAAAAAGAGAGCCCGTCTGGTCACTTCTTGCGACCATTGGTGAGTGTTCTCTGCGACTGTTAGGGGATCTTGTATTGACGTTCGGCCCATTCATAGTCGTCTTAAGAAGGTGAAATGTATACAGATAGCACCTACTGAGAAGTGCGAGGCATGTGCGAACGCCCAGGTTCCATGCCGCTTTCGCGATCGTAAACGTTATTTTGCAGAACGCGACAGAGTACTCTCGGGAGTGAATTCAAGCGAAGCAGAAGCATCCAAGTTACAAAAACATGCCGGACCTACCGCAGAGACGGACCACCCTCCATACGTCGTACCCTCACAAAGATCTCGCTCCGTCATAGGTAGGAAGAGGCGACATGAATTGCAATCTCCCTATTCACTTCCCGCGTCGTCGTCCCGCGCAACGCTGTTAGCGTCGTTGAGTGACCCACAACCACCTCATGTTGCTGATACGCATTCTTCAAATGAGTCGGCCACATTGCCGGAGACTACACCGTCCATGACTCCTACACTGTACGTGCATCAATACTGGCCAAATTCTACTGTGCACTCATCTTGCCTTAGAACTATAACTAGTTTGAATTCAGCCCCCTCCACCGCCGATACATCTGCCTCAGACCGTTCTTCCCACCCGCCGCCGCAACAGGAGTCCCTTGGTCCGCTCTTTGACCCAAGGAGTCCCGACCGGCCACACGCCAATTTGATGGCATATTTTATCCAAGCATTTCTCGACAACCTCCATTCATCTTTTCCTTTTTTATATTACGATGTTCTTATCCAACAATTCCTCACCCAAACTATACCTCCTCTGACAGGCTGCTGCATTGCGGCACTATCTGCTCAGTATGTATTCTCGTTTCCCGGACCATAATGACGACTCATCTTGCTGTAAGGTATGTCCAGATACCTGAAGTAACTGAGAGAGGTGTCACCGCCGTACAGGACGCCTACTGCAAGCGTGCAGAAGTATGTTCTTGACTGTTCTCCTTCACGTCCGGGATGCTGATCAATGATCTAGTCGATTCTCTCGGCTTCGAAAGACTTGCCGAGTTTGGATACCCTACATGGTCTGATTCTCTTTGCCTGGACTGAACACAGGCGAAAAAGGGAGTCAACTTTCACCCTCTATACTCAGGTTTGTGCTGTGTGTGGCATCCGTCCTTTGCAATTTTCTCAGCAAACTCCCCCCTCAGATGGCCGTATCGATGGCCTGGAAACTCGGTTTACCTGAAACCCGTTTGACTGATTCCACACAAGACGAATACGAACGCAGGCTTCATCAGACAACATGGGCTTGTGTCACGCATCTCAGCATGATGGCTAACGAACGTTGGTTTGCAGATTCCTTCCCGTAACATTGCATACTGATGGTGAACTACAGCATCTGTTTGATATACATTGAGAGTGTGTTATGTCGTAGCCACTCGATTCAGCTTGGCCCAGATACTCCATGCGCTCCAACTATCGCTGCGGCACTGTTGATGACTGCATACATATCTTGCCATTTGCCTGCGACTCGGATTTGCGTACATCTCTCCTTGTGGAAAGATATATGTCGTCCACGTGACTTCAGTATTTAATCGTGCACGTAGAACTCATCATGCAATTCGCGGTCGTAGGAATACCAATCCGCCACCCTTAACGAAGTCGACAATGTCACTACCCTCGAGTGGATCAGAAGAGCTGTCGTTGCGATGGACAAAGCACTGACTGTTGTTCGTTTTTTCTCCATGTCGTCTGTTTTCAATTTCTATGACAATAGGAATATGCCCGAGAACCCTCCAATAAATTAGATGACTGTCCGAACTGCAATACGACACAACAGAGCACAACACAACGACCCCTATCCCACGTTCGGTGCATCCAACAACCAGAGTATGATACATAGTTTTGCTTCGCATCCCTCAGGGTATATCACCGCGGCGACGTGTGTGGAAATGGGTCTTGGTTGGCCTTTACCTCGCCTTCGTCCGAAGGCATCTCAAATAGGACGTCAGCCTCTGCGGAATGGCGTGTCTGCAGAACAAGGGGAATGAGCGCAATAGAAGCAAAGGAACAGTGAAAAACTCACAGGTGGGTACTGTGAAACAGAGTTAAGCGGCTGTATCTCGTCGAACGCTCCGTCTTCGTTACGTAGTGCCACATGAGGTGCTAACGTCTCGACATCGTCAACAATGGGGTTTCCATGGGCGTCCAGCGGTACCGTAGATTCTAAGGACTTTCGGTATTTGTGGAATGTGAATAGAGCAATGCCTACAAGCCAAGCTTGGTAAGAGTAGATAATTTAAAGCGAAAGAGGTTAACTGACCGCAGACAGTAATGGCTACGCCGGTAATGTTCAAAGGAGTCAATTCATCTCCAAAGAACCATGCAGAAACCGTGATTGTGGTTACTTCCTTTGCGATACCTGCGATAGACATCGGGACAACCCCAGCACGTTTGATGATGCTGTGTAACACCCGGTCAGTACTAGTCAACGAGCAAGTAGTGCTGCTCTTATACACTCACTAGAATTCACTTAGTATCATGGAAAATGCCAGGACGCCGGGAACCGTAAGGAAGAAGCTAGTTCGCAAGATGTTGCCTATCCCGGAGAAGAAGTGGCTCCCGAAAATAGCGATCCAGCCTTCGACAATGATGCTGATTATGGCCAGAGTGATACCCATCACAGGAGCCAGCCAGAATATTGTCGCTGCAGGATTGTCCATTCCAAGTTTCTTGTCCTTCAGCAGTAACTGTGTAAGACTCCATCGCAGGCCACTCAACGCGCTGCCGCTGATGACAAGCATGAAGCCCCCAAGAACGAAATGTGTTTCCGTTGCGACCATGAGAACAACACCAGCAACGATTAAGGATATTACGCCAACAAGGCGGAGGGAAAATACTTCTAACTTGAATAAAAATGCGAATAGCAGAACAAAGACGAGCGACGACGATTTGCACATAGCTGTAAAATGGAGTAATGAGCTTGAGACCAAGGAATGTCTTGACTTTGAGTAGCACAACAAAGTACGCCCTACGTCACAGCACGAGGCTCAATGGCAAATGGTAGACTGATTTCGCGGACCATTATTGTAACCTCAAAATCCTTTGACGCGCAAATGATATTACGCGTTGGGGGGCAAGCTGACGCATAGAAAAGACAACTTATCCGTTCAAATGTACTCACTGTAGAATGAGAGCGTGATAGTTTTGAGGGAGAGATTCGATAGGCCAATGTCCAAACCTGTGGTCACACCGGTCGGAACAGCCTTCCGCCTGTCAAGTACGGTAAATCAATAGACAAGAGGAAGAGATGAATTGGCCGTACAGATAGTCGGCGCGTGAGGGGCTACGTTCCGGACGGAATGACGCAGGGTACAGTAATCTGAGCATTCCGGCCAAGCAAAACTGCACTAGCATATGCAGGGTGGTGACGAGAAGCGGTGCAGGGAAACCAAAGTGTTCCGGGGAGAACATCCATTTGTTGTACACGGAAAGGATAGTTGCAAAGAGGAACCTATGAGGTACGTTTGGGTAGCAAGTTGCGGGAGATGAGCTGGAAGCGTACCATGACGCGATGAAGGACATGTTAATGACCGCGTTCCTCCACCACAATCGTTTCTTCTCCTCTAATGTGGCCAGATGAACGTTGAATTCGTCCTCTGGAGCACTATACTCTTCGTTTACAGAGAGGTCTGTATGTGAACCAGCCACATTGCGGTCGGAATAGTGGGCCATCGACTTGGAGGCAGTGGGCGTAACAGAAAGGTGGGCTACATAATTGGACGTGGGAACATAGTCGATGCATGGATGGGCGCTTGCATCCCGACGTCATCTAAATATGGTAACACCGACGCGCACAATTCGAGGTGACGACTGATGACGGTTCTCGTAGGTTCACGTTCATTTTGTTATACGTATTTGAAAATATATGCAAGTGTTACAACGATATTAGTAGCAGCGCTTTGCAGAGTCACGGCCTCAAGGCATTCCCCTTGCTTGAACAGATCGTGCTCAGTAACAATTTCTCCATCCCCCGAGTCGAACGAATCACAAGTACTGGGTGCCGTGGAGACGAGAATGAAATGATACTGTCCACGATTCCCTGGTGGGCAGAGTTGCCAGTGTGAGAGGTCCCGCGGTGGAAGTCCTACGGAAGCAACCGCGCTGTGACCATCTAAAGCCCGCCTAGCCGATGTCGATGAGCAATCGAGACGGTCAACTAAGAAGCTATGTGCATCATGTCACTTTGATGGAATGCCATTAGAATGTTGCATCTGCGGCTGGCATAGGCTCGTCGGCTGATTCAACGTTGGTCTGTGGCTTCCATTCACGCCTTGAAGCAATCATTTAGCAGGAGAAGACGGAAAGATCGCAGAATTCATACCATGTGCGCCAATGATCAAACTGCTTTTGGTTGAGATACTCCCGCCACTCGTCTTTGGCAATTTCTGCTCTGAACTTGGCGTGTTGCAAGAGTTCCAGATGATGCAAAGCATGAGGATATCTGAGAAGCAAATGAGACCCGTTTCCATGAATGCGACACTGTACTGACAGAATAAAGCGGCTGTAATCCTTCTCCTTCCAATAGAGAAGATATTTGAGAAAGTTGACGAATGTCGGTTGGTTCAGTATTCCCTGCTGTGCAAGGGAGTGAAGGTAATAGGGGTTAGCAAGGCTCTGGACAAACTCGAGCTCCAGTTCAAATCTAGCACGGTTAACAGCTCTAGGATCCTTGCTGATGTCAGATTGTTCTGCCAGTACTTGGTCTTGAGACATAGTAGTGGATGTTCCACAAAAGGTTATGAGACCCCTTTAGCGCGAAGGTTGTTTGGATCCAAAGCTATTGCCAAACAAAGGCACGTGATGCAATTCTGAGGAACGCGTCATGGCCCGGGGCCACGGAAATTTCATCTGACGCGTAAATTCAATCGGACTTGCATCTCGACCGTCAAACTTGAAGCCATCACCGGACGAACAATGTCAGGCGAAGACGAATCAAGCGGCTGGCAACTTACAGAATCTGACCCTGGCGTGTTCACGTATGTGCTATTATGCGCTCATGGTTGATGTATTTTTGTTGACAACCTCACAGCGAACTATTGAAGAGCATTGGTGTCCCGCTCGTTGTGGATGACCTATACTCGCTTGATTCTGCTACGCTCGCAGAATTTCAACCTATACATGCGCTCATATTTCTCTTCAAATGGGTTGGCTCCTCGGCAGAGCCGTCTAGTGGCGGGCAATACGACCCTGACTTTCCCGGTTTCTTTGCTCACCAAGTTGTTAACAATGCATGTGCCACCCTCGCGGTCCTGAATGCCATAGGGAATATGCATGACGTACCAAAGGGCAAGGAGCTCAATGAACTGATCAGCTTCACTGAAGGCATGGACCCCCAGACTCGAGGCATGGCAATTACGAGTTCGGACTGGCTGAGAGAAGCACACAATGCCCTGTCACCGCCTTCCGCTATTTCACTCGACGGTCTCGGGCTGCCAAAGACATCGGAAGATGCATACCACTTCATTGTATATCTTCCCTATGCGTCGTCTGTGTACGAGCTGGATGGGTTGAAGAACAGTCCAATACGGCACGGTTCGTATTCGGAAGCGGGAGAGGGCTGGTTGGCAAAAGCAAGGTTAGTTTAGCGACACGGCGTCCATTGTTATAGTCTAACCACGACTATAGGGAAGTGATCGAGGCACGGATAGCGACTTACCCACCAGGATCTGTATGTGCTTATTGCTGCGTTCGGTGACAGGGTAATAATTGACAAACGGATATATTAGCTCGAATTCAGTCTCCTTGCTGTCCACGAAGATCCTCTACCAAAGTTGCAGAAGGGTCTGGAAGAAGCTCAAGCGTCCGGCAACCACGCCGTAGCACAAGAACTCATGTCGAAGTTGGCTAATGAAAACGCCAAACGTGAACGCTGGGCTGTAAGTCTACCCTCCCTTGCTTTTATACAACGCTGTTTCTCATTTTCCGACCTTAGTTCGAGAACTCGTTGCGGCGACACAACTATGTGGGCTTCATTCATGCTCTCGTGTCTATTATGGCAAAGGCAGGAACATTGGACAAAGCCAAGGAAGATGCAAAGAAGACCATGGAAGCTCGCATAGCTAGAAGAAGAGAGCAGGGGATGGATGAAGACTAATCGTCAGATTGCAGTATATTCTACTGGGTTTCGCATACATTGACATTCTTCCATTCGTGATTCATTCCCATGTATCCGTACAATACCCTCAACACTGCCATACTGCACCATCTCGTGTTCTTGGTTCGAATGCCTCCGCCGAGCTCTCGCTCTCACGTGCGCTCAGGGTGCATCGACTGGGTTCCAGCTGACTGCCCCCTCTTTCCCTTTGTCAATAGAATCAAGCTGACGCATATCTTCGTCATCCAATTCGAAATCGTACACCTTGGCGTTCGACTGGATTCGGGAGGGTGTAGCGGACTTTGGCAGAGGCACGAAGCTAGCGATCAGCCAATGTCAGTATTCACCGTTTCAATCTATTCCAGGCCCTACTTACCCTCTCTGTAAGGACCAACGAATAAGGATCTGAGCCGGGTCTCTGGAATGCTGAGAAGTTTATTCAGTAACCACGTCTGTGGAGGATTATTGTGAATAACTAACCTTGGCTGCGATACTCTGAAGCACGGGACTACTGAAATCGCCTCGGATGATTGGGCAATAAGCCTCCACCACGATTCCATTCTTCTGGCAATATTCTACGATGGGCTTCTGCTGGCAGAGTGGGTGCAACTGGTGATGTCTAGGTATGAGTATCGAGATTCTCCGCGATAGATTCAACGCTTGCTTACCTCGATTTGATTGACGGACGGAGTCTCGAGGCCAGCGTTCTTGATCTCTTCAAGGTGATGAACCCCGCTACGGGATTTCATCAATTACTCCCCTTCAAATTGCAGAGATGTTGTCTTACTAATTAGAAACACCAACGGTCCTGATCTTCCCTGCTTTCTTTGCCTCTAGAAGGGCTTTATATGTAGCCAGCCTCTTCTCTGTGCCGGACAGAGGATCATGGATTAAAAATAGATCGATATAATCTAGTATCAAGTCAGAACCTATTCGTCGGGAGAGACTCGAAGACCGCTCACCGAACCCGAACCTCTGCAACGATTCGTCTACGCCCTTGAGGGTGCTTTCATAACCATGTGTCTTACTGGCGCACTTAGTGGCTGATTGCGTAATGTATAAATCAACGATATTATAATCGGTCCATCATCGAAGAACGCACTGATGAATAGATCTTCGCGCTTCAGCCCGCTCTCTTTAACAGCTTCGCCGACCTGTGCTTCGTTTTTGTACATCTGAGCAGAATCGACGTGCCTGAGAGCCATTAGCTTGTGAGTGAACAGTAGTCGACAGACCTGACATACCTGTAACCAGCTTTGAATGCCTCGAGACAGGAGTCCTTAGCCGTGTAGTTCTGGTATACACCGAAGCCAAGCAAGGGCATCGAGTAGCCTGAGACGTATCATCGCTGTAGGTTACTTTCTGTGTACATCGTGATCAAACCTCACCCGTAGAGAGCTTGATAGAAGAGTTGATATCGAGCTTCTCAGGCATCTTGTAGTGAGAGAGCTTAACAGAACGTTGAAGTTTGTGTTCAAGGCGAAACGCGCTGTTGAAACTGTAACTCGAACGAAGAATCAGTTTGAACATCAGGGTCGCTTTTGGAGAAACTACTCACTAAGTCGTGTTCTGAACGGAATCACGAGTTCTGACTGTCTGAGGGATTCCTGGGATTTGGTGGGATTATTCTTCTCACCGTAATGATGTCATTTCCGAAAGCGGCAAGTCGGTAGAAGCCCTTGCACAACATGAACAAACATACATGCGCGACGATCATCTCGACGCGTCGACGGACTACCTGCTAACGTCAAGTAACAAACTCTCAAGCATGCTACTGTCAAACGGAAATTCATCTGCACAAATCTGCAACCATGCATCAACCTATGCATAAGTCAACTTCACAACAGATAACGATAACACTAGTACTGTTACATCCGAAGCAGTAATACCAAGAAGAGCTAGCGTATACACCAAAAGCACCGTACAGATCGAACAAAGAGAAGGTCATGAGAGTCATCAAGCAATGATATAATACAGTCTCCAAAGCCAACCAGCCTTTCCAGATAATCTGCGGTTCATTTTCTCGTCATCTAACTTATCCGATACCCGATCTTGGTATTCATCTATGTATAGATCGACAGAGCGAGTGTCGACCAAGTCAAGGTATTTCCACCGCCATTCTTGTACACGAGCATAGATACCACGGACTTTCGTGGTAGACGGAGTAGGGAGTGATTCCGGTGGGCCTTGTTCTGACGAGGAAGCGGCAGGAGGGGGAGGTGATGAGGGACGTTTGTGCCGGGCTACAGTCAACTTCCTCGCGATGAGCCAACCGACGCTCATGACGAGCATTACGGGAAGCTCGATGTAGAACGATACAAAGTCGACTGCGGAGAAGTGAGGGAAGATGGAAGACCATCCTTGAACGAGGATTAGGACGGAAACCATGATAATCTATGAATGCCGTGAGTTTGGGTAGTCGGTCGAGGTATCCAATCTGTCCACTTACCACGAACGGAGGCCCCCACGGCCAGGTCCAAGCAGCCCGGAACTTCAGATCGCTCGGAGACCGGCCTTGTCGGACCCAAGCCTGTCGGAATCGCAGACTGGCAAATCCAATCGATAGCCAGGCGATCTGTAACCGGGTCAGTGTGAGATTCATAGACAAATGGGACCCGCCTACCTGATTTGAAACACCGACGATATTCTGTAACCACGCCCACAACTGCCCACTCCCAATGAAGCTGCTGCCGAAACAAAGGGCACTGATGCTACTTGTAGCGAAGAGAGCGTAGATGGGGATACCACTTTTCGTCGTGTACGCGAAAAATCGAGGGGCTTGGGGAATAGGCTTCGCTTCTGCAAGACCGTACAACACACGCGTTCCAGCAAAGAGCGCATGATTACCCGCAGATAGGACGGAAGTCAGGATGACGGTATTCATGAATGAGCCGGCTGCAGCTGTTTCAATGGATGTCTCAGTGATGTGTGAGTCAGATGACAGATGTTGCTACATACTAGACCCAATCTCGGAAAAGACAATCGTGAAAGGCGATGTTGTTGTCGACTTATTCGACAGATTAGGGTAATCCCAGGGAACTAAGAAATAGTTAGAGATCAAGAATCTGCGTGACCGGGCAGCAGAACATACCATTAAGACCAATGAGCAGGATACTCAGAATGTAGAATAGGAGGATTCTGCGACGGTACGTCAGTATCCTGGCTGTACTAAGACAATCTTGAGTCCCACCTCCAGAATACAAATTTTACCACCCGAGGCATGTTGCGGGTAGGGTTTTTCGTTTCCCCTGCGGTGACACCTAGACTTTCTGTGCCGCCATCTTACGAGTCATTAGGACCATTGACATTACAAGAGAAAGACAAAGGATGACTTACAAGCAAAGCTTGCAGTAACAAATACCTTGGCGAACCCTCCAAAGCCACCAACAAATGGCGCGCCTGGAATAGTCCAGTTCCGACCGCCGATATACTTGTGCTCGGTATTTACACCAGCATTGACGAGAATGCCCACTATGATGAAAACGACAATAGTTGCGACTTTTAGGGACGACAGCCAATATTCTGATACGGACGGTCGTATTAGTGCGTGTGTTTCAGTAAGACGCCTTTCGTTATCGTACCTAACTCTCCGTATGCCCTGACATGGACTGCGTTTACGGAGACTAAAAATACCCAGAAAATTAGGCTGATAGCCCAAGTGTGCCAATCGGTCCAGTACTGCAATACGAGTTGGGCTGCCGTGAGATCGGAAGCGACCGAAACAGCGTCATTGAACCAGTAATTCCACGACAGTGCAAAGCCATATGAAGGCGAAAAGAAGCGAGTCGCATAAGTATTGAATGAACCTGCAAGAAGAGAACAAGAGGTCAGCAAAACGTTCGAGGCAAGGCAACGTCCAAACACGTAAAATGACGCACCGGCTACGGGGTATTGCGTACCCATCTCGCCGAGAAGCAAGAGGGTGATATAGACAATGAAACCGACGATGGTGTAACATATGAGCATGCTCGCTGGTCCTCCCTGGGCCAGGGACCTTCCAGTACCCAGGAAGAGGCCCGTACCGATCGTACCAGCAATTGCAATCATCGACACCTGTCTTGCGGAAAGCTCACGATGAAGACCATCGCGTTTGTCCACGGGAGGTACAGGAAGGACACCCTCTGCATGATGGTCGTCGGTCTGTCCGTCCTCTTGCTCGTCGTAAGCGACCTTTTTCGAGGCGTGCTGGTCGTCGGACATGGTGCCGACGTGCCCGAGTGACCTGTGGTATTAGGGGTATTTGAGATTTGTTCACTTGCTGAGGACTTGCTGAGTATTAAAGCGGGCAGAACTGTGGCAAATTTTTGACGAATATCACAACATGGTCATGAACCAATATTGTCAGCGGGGTGCATGTGCATTTTTTGTATGGGAGCCATAGAAAATGCCCAAGACGAGCTCGCCATCGGTGCATGCGATGACAACATCGTCTGGGCTGGCGCGCATTTCTCAGCGCCCAGGCACCGTCGCGTCCGAGCCTCTTCGCGCAACAAAATCATTGAACGCTTCTACGTCTACTGGTACATGGCCCATGGGTCTTATTATTGCTCGTACCCACTGGTACCATTGTCACTGCTAAGTATCTTTGCGGGAATAAGCGTGCACAATCCTAACCTGACTAGACAACATCCCGAAAAGCACCACCGGCAGACGTAGAGGGACATAGGGATTATCGTATCTCTCAAGGCTTTAGATGTCTGTCAAGAGACAAACGGACTGTCCTCCAATGCGGCACCGTGAAAAGTCCCAACAGAATTATCACTTTTGTAAGTCGACAGTGGTCGCGCCTGGTAACACCTACTATGATTATGTACCGCTACGGCAATAGCCAAGATACAAAAGGTTCGTCGTCTTCATTTCATGTGCATTTCAACAGGGAGAAGTCCTAATAGCCTTCGCCGGTTGATTGTGTTCAGGGAGTTAGCTATTTGATAAGTATGATGAGACAAGATATACATTACATTCAAGAGAATCTGATACATTCTGTGACATCCCGAGTCAGCACTGCGTTAACCTCGACGCACATCGCCCTCTTCGGGGATCTTGATCCTAGTATCTGTGTATAAACCGCTGTCGCTTGCATCCCGTCTCATCCGGTATCTCTCTTTCCCTCCTTCCTGCTTTCCTTTTTCATTCTTCTCTCACTTCCCTGTTACATGTACCTCTATGTCGACCGCTAACGACGTCGGTGTTCCCAATTGGAACCTTGTGTAAGCCCACGCCTTTCGTTCACTCTGATGCATTATATTGAATCATCAATTAGCGCAGGGCCTCCGGTTTGTACCTTCATCTCCTTGTCTCGTATTCATCACTGGTAGTATGTTGAAGTATCTCAGTTCATCGGTTTAGTCTTGAATTGGGGGCTACTTGGCGTGCTTGTCGTTCAAGTTTGTACGTAGCAGAGCTCGCGGACCCACTGCATACTGTTACTAATGATCCGCAGATATTTATCATATTGCATTTCCTAAGGACAGAGCTTACTTCAAATGCCTTGGTACGTGCTGCAGTATTTCTCATCATCCGCTAGCAATTGCTCATTGATTATTGGAAAGTCTTCTGTATATTTCTTGTGGACTGCCTACAAACATTCCTTTTGACTGCCGATCTATTTGGCAACTTTGTCTATGGCTGGGGAAAGCCGGACAGCTTCACAACAATTGGTACCGGATGGCTCAGCTTCATCGTCATCGGGGGACTCGACGCAGCCGTGGTTCAACTATCGTTCGCATGGAGATTATGGATCCTGACACGTTCTGTCCTCTTGACCGCAGTCATTGTCGTGGTCAGTATATTTCCCGCAGTCTACCATTATACTGGCCTACTGAAACTGGATCTTCTGAAGTTAGCAGCCAGTCAAGCGGCCGGTGCCATTGTTGGAGGTATTCAGGTAATCATCATTTAACTTCAACTCTTTCAAAGCTCGACTAAGCAGGACATGTTGCTTCCAGCTCAAGATTCTCACGTTCATGGTACGGAAAACGCCCTCCAATGTTGCTATCACACTATGGCTCGCTGGGAGTGCGCTTGTGGACGTTGTCATCGCTATTTCCATGACCATATCTGTTCGTCATTCTAATATTCCACAAGAGATTGCAATCATCTCATATCGATCATAGCTTCTCCGCATGAAGAGAAGCCACCAACTGAGGGCTGGTACGAAGCTGAATGATCAAGCGCAGCTGAACCATTCTTTGGTGAATGGTTTGATATACTTTGTTGTGGAGACTGGCGCCCTGACTGGTATGCGACGCTAAGTAATTGCACTCTTTTATCCTCATTGCATCGTTCTGTTCAGCTGCTGTTGCCATCGCTGCACTGGTGACTTTCTTTCTGTACCCAGTACGTCGCCCCGGAACATATCTGGAAGCTGTCATTTTCATCTGACCTACTGTCTCACAGGACACCTTGCTTCATGAATGCCCGTAAGTCCCGCAACGATATATATATATGCCCTGATAGCACATTCTCATGTTATCTCATTTGTAGTGCGATTATTCTAGCGAAACTGTAGGTCACTATCTCTTTCATCCTTTGTATTAAGCCTCATTCCTGTATCTTTTCAATAGGTACTCAAATACCCTTTTGGCCGGCTTCAACAATCGGAAGCGTATATCCGCGCGCTATCACCACGCGGAGTCGAAACCAGCTATTGTGTATTACGCCTCTGATGGCTTTGAGGTGGACTCTACATCGAGCAGCTCGGAATATGAAGCTCCGAACGATACGCTCATTCCTTCAACTCAGGCGTGCGTGTGATGCCTGTACCTCAGTCTGTGAGCCTGAGGGACGTGATAGCAGCATAATCTCATAATTCCACACTGACGATGGCTGATGTATTTATTTCGTAACTTGTATTTTGCTGTATCTGTTATGGGAGAGGGATATGAATGTGATGTCATTGTTTAGGTTCAAGAGCCTGAGCGCAATACGCGGTTATACTTTGATTATATTAAGCGCTTGAGTTCGACCAAGAAAGGCAAAGGCTTTAAAACCTAATAGTCACAAACAAAGGAGGGCATTCTTCGTCACGTCATTCTTACCTTAACAAATCCAACGTCTAACCGGCACCCTATACCTTGAGGCGAATACTTTCGATCTCACACTACATAGTTCTGAGCTCGCTCAGCCTCGGTGTAGCGCGTACCTCCTACGGATATCGCGTCTTGCTCATAACCAGCGCCTACCGTTGCTCTTTTGTTGAAGCATGGGCTGCTGTTGATTGTTCTAAGCCTGCCACTTCCCCGAGCTCGTCTTAGCTCCTCTATCTATTGCAGTTCACAAGGGCCATATTTATATAGCTCTCAAACTCTCTTGGAACACCGGTAATGCTTCCAACAAACATCGGCGCGTCTGGTAGCAGGCGCCCTTCACTTCATACAACTCTGCCGCCTTCTTTCCTTCCAGAGAGTTACTCAGATTCGAGGGGACACGCACCACAGGGGCCCACTCGACACGTGCGTGTACCGCGCGTTACGACGTACGGAGGTGGCTCGATTGCGAAGAGCGAAGACGGCACCCGTTGTGTTATTGCGGGGAAAGAATGTACGTATACAACGCACGACCATGATATAAATTATCTCAAATGAACTTCTTGTACTAGCATTGAGAGTCCTTCGTGTTACGGAACCAAATGGAAATGCCCCGTCTAATACTGACCACAGAACGGTAGTTGGACGTGGAGGCTATCGAATGGAAGTGTCGCGCAATCTGTGGACTGGCAGCGGCTTGAAAGTTGACGCGGCATCGACCGATGTGACCTGGGCCTACGGATGTATGAGGGCTGGTCTTCTATCTCTGCGGTCACCACTCATACCTGCAACCAGCCTTTAGTAATAAAGTCTTGACCAGTGCACGCAATGGTGAATTAATCATGTGGGATCTTCAGAAACAAGGTCCATCAAAGTACGGTGAGGTATCCCGATCATAAAGTCTTTGGCTTAGCTGACAGTTCCTCTAGAGCGTCGTGTTCGTGACCATGTGAGGTCAATCCATCAACTGGCATGTTCATTTGTATCCAAGAACTATTGCATCACTGGTTCTGCAGATGGCGATTTGCGCGTTTGGGTATGCCTGCCCTTGGCAACTCATGCAGGCTATGTAGAATATGTGCTCATCTTATTCATATGTCATAGGACTTGCGAGCGTTTACGAAGTCTGTCTTGAAAGTTCATCATCCTACCTCCGTCCGTGCGGTAGTCATATCCCCCGTGTCGTGGCAACCTTTGCAAGCCATTACAGGACTAGACAATGGCAGTATTTATCGGTATGCAAAGAAATTGCTGTGGTATCTTGATTAATGAACTTTGCGCCAGATGGGACCTCACGATGGGTCAACGCGGCCAACTAGACAGAATACCGGTTGCTCATAGCAAGCCAATCATCTCTTTAGACTGGACACTCCCACAGTCGACAATTTCCGCCCGAAGTGCTCCTTCTGCTGGTCAAAATACTGCTGCGTGGTATGGCGGGATGGGCGCAGGCCTCTTCGACGACATCGGAGGATTCGGTATGACAAGTGGCCCTGCTACTAACGCGAATACTGCCGGTAGTAGTGGGGATGGTGAAGGCACATCCATGGGCTGGCTTGCGAGCGGTGGATTGGATCGATGTGTGAAGGTCTGTGTCTGAACACCAAGAATACCTTGACAGGAATTTACATTATTCTCAGGTATGGGATCTGACTACGACGTCAGCTGAGTCACACATATCAAGACATCCAGCGTATACTTTGCACACCTCATTTCCAGTTCGCCGAGTGGCCTGGAGATCTGGTCCCGCATACGAATGCGAGATTGCGGTGGTTTCCAATTCAGAATTTGGCACTGGTAGTGGCTCACTAGACGCATCGTCTCCTCCTACAATCGCCAGCCCTCAAATCGGCGGCGGTCTCCCGGCTCCTCTCGCTGACAGCGAAGAGAGTTTGGCCGCAGAGGCTGACGTTCAACCATCTGCTCCAGGAACAAAGAGTGACGTTGGCGATCCTGTTGAGATATGGGATGTAAGGAGGGGTTACATTGCCAAATGGGCTATCCGCGGCTCAGCAGTGGAAGGAGGTGTAACAGATATTGTGTTCAGTGATCCCCATGCGTTATGGGCTCAACACGTTTCCGGGTCTTTCTCTCAGTTCGACTTACGACAAATGTCGAAGCCTCTCGATGCAGTCACAAAGGTTGCCACTACCTGGGATGCTACCGGGTCAATGTTTTTCGTCGCAGACAAGCCTCGAAGATGGGAGATTCCTTATGACGACATGTGAGCATAGTTCCCAGTCTTGGCAACGGTAACTGGTGTCTTAACGCGTCTTAGACATCCTGACCGGTGGAATACTGCCCGAGAACGCAAGGCCAAATTGAAGGCGCTTGGTGACAAACCATATGTACCTGTATCTCAGACTATGGGGATGGTCGGCACGACTGGTCTTTTGGATGATATGGAGACATTCGTTGAATTAGCGAAGGGCTATATCTTCCAAGGGCCAGATAGGAAACAGATTTGTTCCCATAATGCTGAGGTTTGCTCTTCAGATCTTGTCTCATGGGTTGGTAGTCTGACTATGTGCATCATAGGTTGCACTGAACGTTGGAAAGCACGATGCGGCACAAGCTTGGTTGTTACTTCAGTCCCTGCTGGTCGATGTTAGGCCGGCCGTCACAACGACGACTTCTGCACGATCTCTCTCTCCTCTTCCAATTGTGAGCAATCCGGGGTTACCGCATTGCACCTCTGCTCCCGCGGAAATACCTACTACGAACAGGCTCTCATCGGCGACCTCTACGACATTGGCTCACCAAATGCGATCGGTATCAGTGGATGAGCACATGAGACCTCATCGTAAGACTTCGGGCAGTCGGTCAACATCATCCAGACAGTCTCCCGAGAAGCCCTCCGCGCCTAGTTCCATCGCCGGGTACTTATCACCTAGAAGAATCACACCTGCCTCATCCGCACAGTCCTCTCCACATCGTGGCGCTGTTTCTCTGCCTCCTTCAGTTCCGCCCTCAGTTTTTGCGAGACGTGGATCTAATACAGGATTGGCAACCTTTCCTATCCAGACGACGTCAGCAAAGCGGCCGAGGTTGCTATCACAGTCATATCATCCCAAGAGACCATCTGCACCTGTGATGCATAATGCACAAAGCGAGAGTCCAAGTGACATGAGCATCAAAAGTGGGCCCCTGAGTAACAAACACCTTGGCGAAGGTGCTCTGGATGATTCAGACGATGAAGATGAAGATAGGTCACAACGGGGTGGCAGTGATGCGGATTCCGACATTGAAGACTATGGTCTACAGGATAGCTTCCACTCAGACAGAAGCAACAGCTATTTTGTTGCAAGCCCACAAAGTGGGTTATCCGAAACGTTAATGCCTCCTCGACCTCCCATTTCCCCATACCTCTACCCGAGGACATCAAGGGCACAATCATACTCTCATCATAATCACCCAAATCCTAGTCCTCTCTCGCGCGTAGCAGGTCGACAAGGTGGTTCTGAGGACGAGGAGGACAAGGACGGAGATGATTCACCTTCTCCCGCGTCGTCCTCGAACTCAGAGTATGGATTTAGTGGAGACGACACGGAAGGCTCGATTTCTCGGGCAAGGACGAAAAGGGTCAAATTACAAAGACGAGGCTCAAAGTCAGCAAAGAAGCCGCTCCGCAGTCGAAGCTCTACTGTTGCGTCCTATGTTGCATCTGCACCTCCCACGAAGGCGTCTTCTAGTTTGTCCGTTCAACCCCCGAAGTTGGTCAAGCAGAACTCGCAAAGCAGTATCAGAACTGTCACCGCTGTTAACTCGCCCCTTCCAGAGCATGAATCAGGAAGCAATGGTCTTCGAAGAGACGACACGATACGCAATCTATCTTCCGGAACTCCAACTACATCCGGCGCCACCGATTTTAAGTCAGCGTTATCGCAACATCCTAACCATCGTCGAATGCGCTCAGCCATTTCAACAGAGTTCTCGATTGGGGATGCTCGCGCAAGTCGGGGTACTTCTCGCGACAGACAATCAAGCCTGTTTCCCAAGCGGAGAGACAGTAGCTTGACAAAGGAACAGTCCTCCGAACTCGAAGCTCGAGTTAGGGAAGTTGGATGGCAAGCACTGAGAGAGAGTATTGATGTCTTCGCAGACGAGGTTTGTCATTTGCACGATTCGGGAAGCTTGGTGACACAATGAGCCTGACGGAAGTGCCAACAGGGTGATGTGCAGATGTGTGCTGTCTTGTCACTGGTCGCCGGAAACGACTTGAGAATTAGTCGTTCTCGATTGATGCGCTTCTTGGAGTCTTACATTGGTATGTGGCTTGAAGTGCTGCTGTGCCCAGAAATTCAATGTCGCAATAGAAATTCTGTCTAGGCTCAAACTCCATGCAGTTGCTGCATACGTGCGCAAATATTCACCAATTGAGGAAGTCCGCAACACAACATCGGTAAGAAATTTTGTTCTTCAAATTGGCACTGGTCCTTACTATTGAACGCGACAGTTGGAAACCACTATTTATACAGCTTGCGGTCAATGCCGCAAGCCCATCATACTACCCTCGACTGGTCCTGCGCTTACAACCACACCAACCAGCACGGCGACACCTCCTCAGAAGCTGAAACCGCTATTGCAACATCGACCTCGCCAAAGACCAGCCGGCGACTACGCGTTTTGTCTATCTTGTAGGGCAAGTTCAGCGAGGTGTTCGATTTGGTGGGTCCTTCCTGTGCCATACACAACGGTCATTCGCTGATGCTGTTTAAGTCACCTACCTGTGCGGGCCCTTCTCTTCAAATGCCCTGTCTGCATGCACGGCGGGCACCAGGAATGCTACCAAAAGTATTACATGAACCGGCCGATGATTGAACTGACCCATCAACTTCGGGATAACCAGCCTCAGCAGCCGGCATCGTCTACCTTGCTTCCTCCATCCACGCCTTCCCTGCAGAGTAGACCTCTACCTAGAGGGCGCACATTGTCTAAAGTGACTGACAGCGGCGAGTCTGATGACGGGGTGAGCTCAAGACATACGGATGGGTTGAGTGACGGTGGGGGGACTGGGGGCGCAGCTGTGAACCCGATTCCTATCACGATTCTCGGGCATCCGTGCGCTGCAGGATGTGGCCATTATTGCTGGGCGGCCAATGGAGGCTTATACCCTCAGATCGTCGAGGACGTAGAGTGATAGATTTTGCGCGGACTGTTGTAGCCAATAACTTATGCATCTTATATTGTTGCTCTTCACATACAGAATGTTCTTACCATATACTAGTAGTGTACATGACTGCTTGCTTGGGTTATGCAACGCAGACTCAAGTTAAATTTTATTGCTGTTCTCAAAAAAGTTGGCGCGCGCTCGACTCGATCGAATTTCCCAGCCTCGTCTGAAAGCGTCTGAACTGCTCCCTTGGAGAAAACTCAAACGGCAATATCTCTCTCGTTTCTGCACCAATCCTCTTGCTTCTTTATGGAGACCCTCTCCATTTTTCGGTGCGCAGGGCATGGTGCAAGAATCACGCAAATCCACCCGCTCGTTCTCATTATATGATCCGCGGTCAATATTCACGTCCTTCGAGCAGTAGAACTCGCTTTGTTCGACGAAGGGTTCGTTCCATGCCAAACTATTGCACACAAATTCTGGTTATTAGTTGCCTGAGGGAATGGCGATGTATTTGCGGCAGGGGGAAATGATTTGCGCGCAAGGTATGGTGTCTGGTCTTCACTCATCCCTTGTGTGTCACCATACCATTCCCTATTCCCTGTACCACATGTACCATACCCCTCACTACGCCTCAGGGTTCACATGCCTGTTGCTTGATGCCTAAATTACCTCTATACAGACGATGCGCAACGATGCAAACAGTTAGCTGGCATCCGGCACACTCTTGCCCCGGAAGTCGCCCCAATGTGGCCCAACCTCGATGATATATCAGCTCCATTGTACTGTCTGTACACCAGAGACGTATTTTCGTGCCGCAGTTCATTGAAGGAGAGGTGAAATTTGTGCAGAACTTGCAATACCTGAAAATCTCATTGATCGAGAGAAAACCAGTGTGTAGTGTACAAGGGTGATTTGTGGGGCATGGGAATTGTCCACGCGTCACAGAAAAGACGGAGGAGCGAGACGAGAATGTACAGATGGACATAGAATGCGCCTAGGGCAAAGGAGGGCTGAGTGCAGCAGACGATGAGACTGACCTCACATGTACCCATGTCTCCCCCGGCAGAATACTCTCTACCATGCCCTCCGCGAACTCCATGTGGACCTCCAGACGAAAGGACTAGGCACCAGTAGTGCTTGTTTGCAAGTAATTCATGTTCTGGTCTTTCGAATGTGCGCGCAGGGGTAGTCGCAAGCAGTGTATTGTGGAAAAGTAGGACTAGCGGGATTTTTGCACCATGCCCTGCGCATCGAAAAATGGAGAGAGTTTTTATAAACAAGCAAGAGGATTCGTGCAGAAACAAGAGAGATATCGCCGTTCGAAGTTTCACCAAGGGAGCGTTCAGGTGAGGGCGGGAATTTCGATCGAGTTGAGCGCGCGCCAACTTTTTTGACAACAGCAATACCTTGCTGTCTAGGCTGTGGGTCATCTTGGACACCAGTCCGGGTCAGAGGGGCCAGTGTTGATGTGGGCTTCATACAAGCTTCAGCTTCATTCATCGTCGCTTCCAAACTCGAGTTCTTTGAACTTCCGAGCCTTCTTAGCAGGGTTGGCCAGGGAGGCGCCCTTCATAGGACGTGCTACTGGTGGTGCCTTTTCTATAATGAAGGGAAATATGTCAGTTCTTCCGGTAGTAAGCGTGCAACATAGTCAGTGACGTACTCGCTTGTGATAACAATCCTTCAGAAGAGAACTCAGCAGCGACCGCAGATTTCTTTTTCTCTTTTGCCAGTTGAGATTCAAGCTCCTTGATCTTCTCATTGGCTCGTATCTCACTCAACGAGGGCTGGTGAGTCAAAGGCTGCGGTCGGGGAACTTCCTCGCGTGTGTGAGACTTCGCATGACGCTTGCTTGCTGAACATGGGAGCCAACGTAAATATGAGATGCATACTATTTATATATACACTTACACGATGGTACTGGACTAGGCTGACGACGACGCGTCGGAAGAGAAGTTGGCGCGCTAACTTCGTTGGATGTTAGGCTAAGACGATGTCCTCTGGATTGTGCTTGTAGGGCGATCTACGGGAGAAAGAAGCTCATGCCGACTGACGTATATGGACGACACAAACACTCACGTCGGCGAATACCTTCGCTGCATATGCAGCAGCTTCCTGTGCGGACAGTTCTTCCATCGGTATCCGTATTGGGGTCTTTGCCGTAGGACCTAAGGTCAGCTGGAACGATGTGAAGATGACTTGGCTTAGGTCTTTGGAAATAGTCCTTGGAATGTTTCTTACATTGATATTCGCATTCTTCTCTGAGCTCCAGTTTCCAATGTAAAGTTCCCCAGAAGTGATGGTGTGTACTAGTTTATCCGCGAAAGATTCAAATAAGATGGCAGACGAGCTCTTCCCCTGTAGCGACCAAGTTCAACGTTTGTTGCAGCCGGAAGGACATCCATACCACAAATTTGTGAATATCCGACTCGGTCCATTTTCCTTTAAACCAACGACCTTCCCCCGTCAGGCCGAGATGGAGAGTCCAGTTGGTAGAATCTACAGATGACAGCAGGACGAATTTGTGCGCTCCTTGGTATATCAGTTGGATTAGCTCATCAAGGCCATTGAAGTATCCTAGAACGTCGTCTTCCTCGGATGAAGGCATCTATGTGTTACTCAGTGGTGCGTTGTCTTGAAGCTCTGTTTCCTGCCAGAAGAGTATACACAGAACAAGTGTGGTACCGGTTAGTTCGGAGTCAGGTTCAAGTCGATGCGACCGCCGACACGTGTGGCGTGAGAACCTTGTATATCCCCGCTACTAGTACCTCCCGCTACCTTTAGGCTTTAGGTAGTAAGTACTATGGATGTTGAGCGTACTACTAGGCTAAGCCAACCTGATGCCCACTCCGGAACTGGAGGGAGAAGAATATTCAGCAACTGGATATCCGCGCCCGGACTGTTGCTGGGTCCGTACCCCACACGCAGGCTCATCCCACATTGCCCTTCGTATTGCTCATATATTCGTCGTGCTCGAAGGTGAGTGTGATTTAGCTCACTTCCACACCCTTCTAAGTTGAACGTTGAAGTTTTAACTACACTCCTTTACTCACTCCACCAACTCCCAGTCGGACGACGTTGCTCCCATGAATCATCCTCTCACCCTCAGGAGACGAAGAGGCACGTGGACCAAGCCAGGGATACCCTTTGTGGTTTTATACTCATCATGGGATTCAACATACCGACGTGATACTTACCGTAGCTGCGCGATCACCAGGGTGATTGGGAATAGATCCCGTCGTGGGTACCAGGGCGATCCATTTGGACCATCCTGAGGAGTGTCCACCGTGTCCACGTGTACAGTAATCTGGGTATCATTGACATCAAATTGAATCTGCCTCGAGGAGATTGCATAGAGGCATGAAACATGGCTAACGGCTGACTGTGGGTCATGGGATATTACGTCCAGTAACATACTGATGTAGTGTTGCCGTAGAGTTGAGGTACCTTGAGGTGTAACTGATGGCTGGTCGCAGATCTTCGACGTGCAAGATTATCCAGGATAATTTGACAAGTTTTCCTGTTCGCCGTGTAGACAACAGTGCAAGTACAAGCTGATCGGAAATGGCCCTCGATGCTTGGGTCTCACATCGGGCGTTACAACTGCAAAGCCTCACATATATAAGGCGAAGACGAAGAGCCGATTCTCTATCCTGAGCTGGTCTCAAGGTCAAGTTTGTCAAGTTTCCGAGTCGCTGTGCTAGTCGGTAAGCACCTTCTCTGACTCTGCAGCCTTACACGTCCCTCATTTCATTGATCCTTCAGCCCCTTACCACACCTTCTCCTTCTTTCATTTAACGACACGCTACAAGTCACTCCTCAATTGCCACTATGCGTCTCACACTCACCTTCGCCCTTCTCGCATTTTCGTTTATCTCCTTTGTGTTCGCCCATCCCCTGGTGACGTCAGAACCTGATGCCCGTGCCTCTGAACTTGAACTCGCCGAAAGAGATGTCGACCACGTTCAATGGTTGGAGCGACGTTTGACCGAGGAAGAGAGGCGGGAGAGAGACCGTAAACATTGGAGGGACTACCAGCAGCGGAAAACGGCGGCGCATATGGCTCTATCTGTGAAGGCGGCACAGGGAGATCCACAGGCGCAGGCAGAATACGCTGCAGCCGAGGAGGCGAAAAGGACTCGTGCCCGCCAGGCTAAACAGCGCAACCGTGACAAGAAAAAGGCCTCAGGTCTTCTCGCTCTTTCTCAGGGTTCAGAGAGATCGAGCAGTAGTGGGTCGCAGGCTGCTGGTCAAGGTGGGAGCTCTGGGCACAGATCTACTAGCCTGAGCCAGGGTGGCATGGATCTTCCTCCCATCCAACAAACTAGACCCCAAGTCCAATCCCAACAACTTCCTCCACTATCTGAGGTCATCCGTCAGAGTGGGTACAGTCAAGGAGGCTCATACGGAGGCCAATACCAGGGTAGCTCTCAGTTTCACGGATACCAGAGTGGGCGGAGCTCAGGTCGGTAGGAAATTCCTGCTACCTTTAGGTAGTGGGTTCTGTAGTGCACGGTTCTGCCGGGTTTTGGTGGCTCTTTATTTTAATTATACTGCGCACAACCAGGCACATAAGCAGTGTAGTAACTACAAGTTCCCTCGCCCTATTAGTAACCGGTGATGTTTACAGCTTTACATTGAGTTGGCTTGCTATGAATTGTCGCCGCTATTCCCGAGTCCCTATGTGTGTTTTGTTGTGCTGTAACTACTGTGCCACTCCACTTGCGCTACACATCTTTGCGTGCTAGGCAATGACTGCAACTTTACGGGTCAACTTCAACCTTGCGGATGGGATATATACTGGTTGGGTGGAGTGTGAGACGTCAGGTAACTCTAAGTACTAGAGAGTCGACGTTATGTAGTCAGTCACCTTATGTTAAGGCACTGTATGCACATGCTGACTCCTAGCGGAAGTCTGACAATATACCCTCCTCCTCCTCCTCCCAAGCAGCCCCAAACGGTTCTACAGTAACTAAATGTAACGGGCCTTGCTGCACTCTTGCGGCCCTACAGTACTGTGCTCATTGAATGCCCGTCGCCTGCTGCCCTCGGGCGTTTACTACTTGATTCACGATCGCGTGACCGTGACGGATGCTATGGCAGTCACGTGCGCAGAATACTCAGCGACTTCGACGGTGGTGAGACTGGTTCAATGGAAGTATTGTTCAAAACCTGTGATTTGATGTTGTAGCATAACGGCCCTGCTGGTGACTGTTATTGGATGAACGGAAGAAAGAAGTATCCAACAGCAGAGGTCCACGTTTCCGATTTCGGTTCATTCAGGCCAATATACTAGCCAGATTCTCGTCAACAATGCTTATGCAACGTACGCACAGTGCTTTACCCTTCAGCCCCTTCCCTTCCCTGAAGGGTATCAACGCTCAATTGACTTGGAACAAGGCCAAGCTTTGGCAACCCGTCATTGACCAATGCTGCCGACAGATCGCCGGATGGTCAAAGATGCCAAATGTTGCATAGCAAACACCATTCCGAACGACTATAAAAGACCATCCTTCATAGTTCATTTACCTTACAAAAACTACCTCACCTTCCACAACGCGCACCATCGTCTCTGTCTGTATCCCCTCCTCCATCTCACTCTTCCTCTGCTCACAGCAATGGTTAGGAATTCCGTCTGGCTGAACGATTACATCTGCATCCGCAGTATGGACGCACTACAGAACATACTCAAATTCATGAACGCAGCAACTCGCCACGAGGAGGACAAATACGTCGACACCGTCGAGCTAGCTCTTGATGAAAGCCAAGCTGCGAAGATATCGCCCGAAATCCTCGACGCGTTTCCGGAGTGGCTTCAACGCTACGACATCCACCCAAAACGAATCATAATCGACGGCCTTGCTGAGGCTCAAGTCAACGAACAGCTCTGGGCAGGAGTGCGAGAAACTTGGAAGGAGCGTTCCCTGGCAAACCTTACGCTCGCCAATTGCACGTTCGCGAGTTACGCCGATTTCATGTTCCTAATAACCTGTTTTCCCGCTACGGGAACATTGCGCCTGGTGAATGTTGATTTTCCACCAAGACAAGATGACGCGGACGGTCCGACGTATGGGTATTGGGTTGACACTATCAGGATTGGCGCGGGGTGCGACCAAGGGAAGTTACAGGAGTGGATATGGAGCGAAAATCTGCATGATGTGGTGCAGACTATTGCTGTGGATAGTGGCTCTCCGGACAAAGAGACGGGTAAATTTTACGTGATACACGACGATTTGGGCGCGGACGTCCAGTATTTGCAACTTGCACCCCTGGTTCCGTGAGTGAATTCGCATAAGCCCAAATCAAGTGCTCATGATACCTCGCATAGTCAATGTGGAAGTCTAGCCGTATGAAAGAGCAGAGCTCCTTCAGTCATATCCAAAGGTTTCGACTGGATGGTTGAAGTCCCTTTGCAGATGCAAATTATGATTCCGTATTTGACGATAGTCAGCTTTCAACTTTAGTTTTTGCACTTGATCTCCATGGTTTATCTTCGGTCTCGGGACGATTCAGGTTTTCCAATGTCCATGTAGGGCGTATACCCACTCCGAGGTCATCATGATCGCCATTCAAAAATCGTTGCATTGATGCCCATGCAATCATCGCTGCATTATCTACCAAATACAATCAGTTATAGCAGCTACGTGCTCAATATTGAGGCGACTCACCGGTGCAGAGAGAGACAGGAGGAAATGTGAGACGTATCTGCTCATTGGGATTAACTTCATCCAAGCACGTACGAAGCCTAATGTTGTTGTTGGTATAAGAAGAAGACATACCAATGAGAACCCTCACCTCTTCCTCAGGAACATATTGCTAGCAACACCACCGCTGACGACGACGTCACGAATATCAAGACCTTTTTTGCGGCAGTCGTTAAGGGCCATCTTGAGTTTTTCCTCCACATGTTTGACTGCAGTGGTCTGGAAGGCACGAGCAACGGCGAGTTTCATATTTTCGTTGATAGCGGTGGGTCGTTGAGACTTGAGGAACTCCAACACTTGTGATAGAAGGCCGCCATATGAGAACGCCAGCTCATTTCGAAGGGGAGTCGTAAAGGAAGGTTCGACAATGGGTTGATCAGCATCAGAGACCGACTCTTCGCAATACGCTTCCAATGCGGCACCTGCGCCCTTCGGATGAGGGGGCAAATTCAGAGCGCGAGACGTGCGATCAAAAGCAAACCCGATATTGCTATCCAGGGATTCTGCCAACACGCGGTAATCCGACGGAGAAGAGGCGAGAAGTAACAGAGTGTGACCGCCTGTGAGAAGCAGAGTCAGAAATGGGTATCGGGGGAGCTCAGCCTCAGGTTGCGTCAGGAAGGGCGTGAGCGCATGGGCTTGCTATGTGGTAAAGCATTGAGAGGAGTATTGATAAATGTTCAAAGGCGAGGGTCTTAATTACCATGTGGTTTATCCCGACCAATGGCTTGTCAAGGGTTGCACTAAGCGACCTGGCTGCTGTAGCCGCAACAGCAAGGCAGCCCGGCATACCTGAGAATGAGAGAATTCAACGACACGCAATGCTGGCCAAGTAAGCAACATACCGGGTCCGCGAGTAAAGGCAATACCATCAATTTCGTTGATGGAGAGGTTTGCCTCTGATAGTGCTTTTCGGATTGCGAAGGGCTGCTCAATGGTTCAATTGGTGTCACCCGGGTGCTACCTTCGGAAGAGCCGTACCATGTTACGCTGATGAGACTGAATTGCTACATAGGGATGAATCCCCCCAAACTGGCGAAGCCTGGTGACTCGTGCAGGAGAGTTCTTCTAATGCGTTGAATGGGGAGCTTACTCTGCATCCTGTCTCATCACGATATTGGAGAGAATTTCTCGCTGTGAAGTGACAACGGCCGCGCAAGTATCATCTGCGGAGGATTCTAGCCCAAGAATCTTGATATGCTTTTGCTGGAGCGTTGTTACTTGACGCAAAGCCTTCGACAACGACGTGTTCAGGGAATAGGAGGACCTGTGCAGACCATTGCAGAGCAGCCACATGGGTTTAGAAACATAACAATTGAGAGTAGTAGGCGCCCATGCTGCTCGGCAGGTGCGGGGATGCGAGCTCTCCGTTCGGTATTTCTCGAGCCCCTTGCTCTCAGACTAACACACCTCTGATTTCAATTTCTAGGTTTACGAAACAAAAGGGTGTCCGCCCTCGGTTCGACCTTTTTATCCTGGTTTAAACCGCTGAAACGCACGGAGCACCACATGGCCAGCAGATCTCGGAGAGCTTCGCAAGACGCAAGCCTCTTGATGAGAACACCGGAACGAGCACAGACTCGGTCTCATAGCATAGGAGACGATACTCCCCGACCAACACTGGCCACCCAAGGCGTCAACCCCGGAAATTATAGTCCAGCAGGCCAGGATGGCAGCCCTCCCAGCGTCCGTGCACTGCCGGAGCAGCTGCTGAACCCCAAGAAAAGTTTCTTCTCCGAGAAGCTGCTCTCTTCGTCCGCTGCCACCTCTAATTCCACCCTACGCACGAGCCCCATCGCGCCACAGCTCCTTCCAACTCGCAGCCACTCGCGTGTGGACTCGTCAACTCTCAATTCAGTCCCCCGTGACTCGGCCAACTCCCCCACACCCGGCATGTCTGCATCGCCAAATCAACCCAACAAGGGACACACATCGCCATCCAAGGTGAGCCCATGCAGATCGAACTGACGAGGAAGGTAGATCTCGCATCGCCTCCTTGCAGGGCGGTTCCTGGCTTGGGAATTCCGAAATGACCTGTTTCTATCCTCCGTCAGTCATCCACGCGTACATACGACTCGAAACCTTTCTCTCGGGAGATGCATCACCGTCTGGGGAACCTCGCTCATCTACCTACACTCAACCCTAGCCTGGCTTCAGCGTCTACAATAACCTTGAACATGCCTCCGAGTGCGTCAAATATAGCTTCAGGCTCTGCCACAGATAGTCCCTGGACCACGCTCCATGTGCATGTGCTCCCTCTGTTCAACGGTGAACGGTTACCTGTCCCTATGTTAGTACGCGCAGTATTACAGATCAACATGCCCGACCTCTGACTTTGGAGCAGTGAGGATCTCAATGCCTTGGTTAAACGCCATATTCAGTCCACAGTATCGGCTGCACCAGCCAAGGCTATCTCTACTCTTGAACACGACGCCTCTGAGCTGATTGCAGCCGGCATGCTCAACCTCATGGCCAAGCTGGCTGGTGTGGAAGAAGAGAAGCTCATAAATCGCATAGTCGAGGTTTGGGGCTTCTTTTGGGACCAAGTGCTCCCGTACGTGGAAGGGGTATGTGAATATAGCGGCCCGTTATCGGCTGTAACGCTCATTCGTCTTCCCTAGGCTTTGCTCCCCCTCCAGACAGATCCGATACTCTCATCTCTCTATCGCGTACCCAAGTCACACAAACCAACATCTCCGGCGCAGAATGGGAAGGGGTCGATGTCTGGATTGTTGCATCAAACAACACCTCAGATAGACGTCCGCACGATTGCTTTGCAAGCATTTCGGGACAGGATCATATATCCTCTCTTCCCCGTTTTGAACTCGCTACTTCTCGCATACAGAGATCAGCAGTTTGAAAGCCCTGGATTCCAACAACGGCAACCAAGGTTGCAGCAAATGTACGTCCAGAATGTTATCATCATACCAACGTACCTTACGCTTTGAATCATTTCAGGCTGCTTGTCCTTGTATCGCAGAGATCTCTGCCGTCAGTGCTTTCCCTTACGGAGCCAACTCCGCCCCCAACGCCTGGTGAAAAGGCGATACAACAACTGTTGCATGCCATGCGTACACCTCTTACCCATCTTACTCCGAACATGTACAACCGATATTCCAAGGGCGCACCATCATTCCTATCTGCTGGCCCGCCCAGAGATAGACGGGGTAGGATCGACATGAAAGAGGCAGCGAAAGTGGTACGATTAGACGATGACGAAGACGGAGAGGACACCCCCAGGGTGTTCGGCTTTGATCAAAGTGGTAAAGATCGGGGCAGAGAGTTCCTCGATAGCCTCAAGTCAGTGTAATGTGTCGGAATGTCGTTAATGACTCGGAATATCTAACAACTTGCGTGTTTCGCAGGAGTCCCGATCCGGAGAGCGCAACATCGACGAGCGGATGGGGTCTTGGCATCAGTGGGCTGGAGGCGAAAAGAGCGGAGGATACACCTGAAGAGGAAGAAGAACCTATGAACTGGGATCAAGCGCAAGTAAGTTTGCACTAATCACAAATCGGAGTAGGTTGACATTTGTGAACAACTGACATCGCAACTTACATCTTCACAGGCAGTTGTTGAGCGCATGGTCGGCATGAAGTCAGAGGGCGTGGATACCCGAAGACGATGACCGCGTCCGAGTCGATGAGGGGATGGGATCGAAGGACGTTGACTGTCATTATGCGCTAACTTATTCTGACATGCACCTCGCACATCGTTGCTAGCTACCGCTTTTTACGGATGTTGTACACTACGAGACACTGTACATTTGTAGTTTTCAATCCGTTGGGGGACTGTGAAATCCAGGTGGGAATAGTTTCTGTGCTGTACATTGTGAACGTTACATTTGATGATCCAACTAGTTTGTCCTCTGCTATCCAAGCCAGAAGGTATATGAGTTATTTGCTCCATGCAACTCCAGAGCGGGGGCACTGTTTTCTCCGAAGCATTTACCGTCCTAACTCTGCCCTCAGTACCCTTAAACGGTCCTTCACACCCTCGGCTTCGATGTAACACCCTTTGAGCCACCTGTTCACCTCTGGCTGGTTCTCATCACCATCGTCTACAAACGCTGTCCTAGCATGAAGGACACGCCTATTGTCAAAGACCACAGCGTCACCCTCCTTCAGGGTGTATTCAAACCGAGCTTGCTCCCTTTCTAGCAGGGAAGCAAATCGTTCTAACGCCGGATAGAACTCTGGGGGCGTGGACAGTGGAAGAGGTGCTTGGAATGGTGGCGAATAATTGATATGACGGATCTCTGGGGGTTTAGAGGGATCATTGGAGACCGGCGCGAGTTCAATCGTCGGATGGGCGTTTTGGAGGTGGTGGCCGTCGTTGATATAGTGGAATGACACTGGTGTCTTGGTCAATATATCAAAGTCTGCGGGATGCTCGCTTCGTAGTTGTAGAGCGGCATTCAGAGCATCTACGAAGAGCGATGTGCCTCCCTGTACGCGGTTACAGAGACAGTGAAGGAATTGGTATCGCGGTGGATGGTCAAAATACCTAGTAGAGGAATGTCAGATTAAAAGATGCAGAAAGAGACTAACATACTCAAGGTCGATATGGTATCCCAAATTAAGGTTGGTGTACGCGATATTGCGACTATTTCGGATGTTCTTTACGTCCCAGAGTTCCCCGTAAAATGTGTTACGGATTTCACCAAAATGCTCCGCCAAGACACGAGTTTCACACTCCGTGTTGGACGTCTTAGATGTAGGAACACCCGTGACAAACAGGAGTCCGTATTGAGTCAACTGCTCAATCGCATCCAATAGGCCAGCTTTGCCCTTGACATCGGCGTACGAAACGAAGAGCTTATCAGCAGATTGTACACGCTTGCTGTCCCAAGGTATAGGGTCCAATTCGCGATGGAACCGGCGTAGGTTGGTCGGCGAGGCATACGTGTGAAGGAATTCTGCGGGATAGAACGATTGGTGACCGGAGGACCATTTGATATGGACTCCGTCTCCCTGTTCCTTCACGCCGTCAGGAGCTGGACTGATGTCCGCCGGAATGTCCGTCGTGCGGTGCAGTTTTTGCCGATTGGATGGGTGCACGCACTCGGGACACTGGCATGAGTCTCGCAGCCACCTGTAAGGGTATGATACGCCGTTGTACTGTAGATCTGAGGCGCGGTGGGACGATACGGAGGAGAGCGATCGCCTGATGCCTCCGTGTAGTATGCCAAAGGGACGTATAGCATTTTGGAAAGTCCTTAGGTGACTCATCTTCGTACGATACTGACAATTCAAGTATACGTTGAATTTGAGTTCCAGTCGAGCCAGGGCGAAGTTAACATCAGCAAACTCGTGAGCTCCTACTCAGACCTTGCGCACTTCTGGCCTACCTAGCGCCCGTTTTCGTGCCTTTTATGGCCTTCCAAGTGAAGTTCGCAAACACTAGCCACTCATTCCCTCAAATGATAGCCGTGGAGTTGTACTTCCCGCTCTGCAAGGCCTTATAATGCAAGCCCAACCCTTCTACTGACCCAGCGGACATTCAATACCACTTCGAGCCAAAGGAGGTGCGCGGCTCGGCCGCTTCAAGAACGTCAGTATATTCATCCATAAAACTTGGCCCTGCGGCTAGTACTTACTACTAACACGATAAGTGGATGTGTATTCTCCTTTCAATCTGTAGCACAAAGAAGTCAAATCCAACCGTGTATATGTTTCCGGGCACTTTTGTATTTCAATGTTTTACGAGAGTATTATAGCGGCCGCATACTTTCCTAGCTATCCAACTTGGAATACAGTTTGCTCATCCTCGCCGCTTTACGAACCTCAACTTTTCCGCGGTATCTTTTCCCTCCAGCACCCTGAGCTAAGTCCCCCACATCTACCTTTCGGTGCGTTGAACTACCAACCACAAATTCATTCTCCGTCACGGCCGCCACTTCGCATTTGCGGCATTCCCACTCCGGACTCGGAGCTAATTCAACGTGAAGTATCTCCTGGGATGGCTTGTCAGTCGCCCAATACATCACAGATCCATCGTCACGGTCTCCCAGCGGGACCTTCATTGCAGGCCTGTCAAAATGTAACGGAGCTTTGCCCGAGCCTGCAACACTTAGGGTCGGGCCTAGGCTCCTTTTCAGCCTCTACGTTATAGTCGTACCTTTGTATAAGTAGAGGCTGATTGCATTCCCAGTGAGAGTATGTTGACGCCAGTGGAGTTTGAATCATGGGAAAATGAAGGCTCTCAGTGCTGGCTTTGCGGGCGGGATGGCCTCATGAGACAGGCATGAGTGCCACTCAAGTTCGCGATGACAGTGCGCTAGAACTTCAGCGGATGGCCCTGTTCCTGTAAGTCTGACATAGTAGTCATGAAACGAATCTGGAAGCTACAAACCACATGGTCTTGTGAGCTTCGTAAACATATGTCACTGCAATTATCTGACACACCTTAGGAATTAGGCTCGAGTCCAGCCGTTTTAGGTAACTCGCAAGCTCATACCAAAACGGCTGGTCCAACTCGTTGCCCGTTTCGCCATGGGCACTTAGCGCCTGCGTGTGAAAGCTGGACTTAGTGTTTCGCGGTGTTTCGCGCAGAGAGCCCAAGTGTAGAGTCAACCCCGGATTTACATCACTCCTCTTGTTCAACTTGGATTTGGTGGGGAACAAGCTTCCTCGAGACCAAAACCAAAACCAAGACCTAGGGCAAGGCAAAAAACACAGTGCGTGTATCTCAAAGTCATTCTGAGCCGCCACTGCCTTACCCTACAGAATCCTACTCTTCGTCGGCCATGGCATCAGGGAGATTTAGTGTCCAGGTATTGGGATATGAGCATACTAGACCATAAAATATGGATTGAAGCAATAGGAATTTCGGACACACAACGGGGTACTCATGAGATGTTGGGTGACTCGAGTGGAGAGTCCAAGGAGGGTCATCGTCGAGACACTAAGTCCAGCGTTCCCACGCCGGCGCTTAGGGCTATGGCAAAAAGGGCAACGAGTTGGACCAGTCCGTTCGCAAGCTCACGGGCTCGCCCCGTTAATGAAAGCTTGCGTACGGACTGGCCACGCGAGTCTACTTAGGAATATATGCTACGTGATGACATGCATTTGATGTAGGCTGAGCGCGTTCATACTTTGATTGATTCCCAAAGAACATGTATATGGGCCATGCAGATGCATCCCCAAAGTTCATCAGGTGTGTTGAATCCGAGTAAAGCATCAGTGCGCATATTGAACATTCAACTTGGCACCCCGGCTCCAGCGGCGATTGTTGCAGCTCGATATGAGCTTCATTGAACGCCTGAGAGGTATACAACTCATCATATATAGACTGCACCCGGCCACTTGGGTCAAGCCAGAATTGTCGAAAGGGCGTGTAGTGAAAGTGGTGGGAGTGATTACGGTCAGCAAGGGTGGAGCGAATGATTTCGAGGATAGACCGATACATCAACCCAGGTACCGCAAAGGTAGGGATCGGGGAATAATCACATTGACTAGGAATATGAGGGCGACCATCCGGCACTTGGATGGGGATAACAGCTTGTTTCCAAGCATCAGGGGCGCTTTGCAATGTCGCGTCCATTTTTGACACCTCTTTACGCACACTGAACAATGTCATTTCTGCAGGGTCAAATTGCGGATGAAGAATCACTTCCTGTACCAATCTATCGCCCTCGCCTGCAGACTTATATTGAGACCTGCTATAGAGCCATCGCAGTAGCAACCGCGACGACACATTGGAGCAACCGCTAAAGTCACTCATGTCCAAATTTGAATTGCCGCCGGGAAAAGACTGTGGAAATTGAGATTGTCTCTGCGAGGCAAAATGGGGAGGGATCTTCTCAAGAATACAATGGGTTGATACTACGCCTGTTTCAGTCTCGCCGAATCACATGGGGGAGTCTGAATACGGAAGGGCACGGGCTGTAGTGCACGCTTCGCGCACATGGCCAGCAAGGAAACTTGGGAAATCGTAAGTTTTTGACCTGCGGAATCAATATATATGCATAGAACATACGATTTCCGAGTGAAGAACTCACGAATTTCTCAAGATCCGCTTGACGCAAGTTTTCCACAAGTCTTGAAGCGCTGGGATGTTCTGCGTAGAACAACATACCAGGAAGTTGGAACATGTTGGAACAGGTTGGAACTCATCTCAGCCTACCGCTGGGCCGGCGCTTAGACACATGCCTGTATCGCGCGACGCGTCTTATCGATCGATCGAGTCACGTCCTCCCTGATTTTCATCGCAATGGTAAGGCTGGTCTCTTCTCAGAATGAAGTTGGCAAATGAGTAGTCACTTACGAACATGATATGACCGGCAATGGACTCTGGGGATAAACGGATACCTCTCGACAGATGCGTCTTCCCGTATTTTTGACTGTCAAAAAAACAATAAACATGTTTATCCTGGATCCACACCCATTTTTGTATGAATACTAACGAACAAAAGACGGATTCGAAACAACAGCGTCATCCACAAAATCAATCAAGGTCAAATGTTTGCCATTCCAAACCGTGTTACGCAGGCTAAGGTCCGTTGGCTCAATGCCCACCATCCTCAACGTGTGGACGGCACGATCAAAATCAGGCCTACAAAAGTGGTGAGATAAAGTAAACAAATGCATAAAGACAAATATACATACCGGATGTCATCAATAGATATATCAAGCTGATCAAGAGAGATACCATTGTCGGAAGTCACCATCACATTGCAACCCTCAATATCAAAAACACCATAATAAGTAGGGATGGGTAAACAACATGCCAAGCCTGAGTCACCGGGAAGGCGAGAGCGGAGGTTGTTCCATTCTTTGTCACAGAACCGACGGCGATGGGGAACTTTGACAATCACCGTCACTCCCTCCCACTCCATTCTCCACGCGGTGAATGAAATCCCTCTCCCAGCAACCTCTTTGGCATGAAGTTTCACAGTCGCAGATGCGAACAAGAAGCACAAAGAGGAGATGATGAAGAACAAATAGTCCAAACCTGAACTAGGCGCATTCAGCGAGTCTTCACGTCTTTGCCCGGGTTCGAGCTGAGTTCCGTCAAGACAGTAAACAACGATTTGTTTACAATACGTTAGTTGATATTGAAGCCAAAGTCTGTTGAGTGTTCGCCTCGCACGTCGAAGCACATCGCAAACAATAGACCCAGTACCTTTGGGCTTGTCAGTCGCGCTCTGCCTTTGAACGCTGATGGCATACTGTGAATCAACTTGACGATCTGTCTCCTGTGACGGAATGAATCAAGTATATGAGAACGAAGCACATAATATAGACATATCTTACTTACGATAGCAGCCAAGGCGAAAAAACGTATTATATCGGAGGTCATGATAAAGCGTCCCGATCCATCACGCTCCGACAAGTCGACAACGCGCGAATAGGGTCCATCAATCGTAAGCTCCTGCGGTCCCGTCCTCCGACAGAAATATGTTTTCTCCGAAGAGGTGAGCAAGGCGAACTGAGAATGGTAACGAGCCATCTGATTCCATACCTAAAATAAATGTTAACAAACCACAAAGACATATTACATAGAGTATACGTGGGATCAACGGGCTTAGTCAGCCCCCACTGTTGACTATGCTGTTGACCTCCCGCGTAAGGCAAGCGGGGTCAACACTACAGTACACGAAATACTCGGTAAATCCCCCCGGATAATGCGCGGGCGCCTAAGGCTCGTCGCGTCGATGTACGCGTTCCCTGTGTCTTCTTCGACAACGGAAGCTTATAGACGTCCCAAGGAGGTACCGGTATATGTTTAGTAGCTTGAATCGATTTTTACGGTCTTTTTCCTTATTTTACAGACTTATATATGTACAATATAACCCCTCACTATTGATATTCAATTTCCGGTCTCATTTCTTCCTTAGAAAATTCGATTCTTTGTCCCACCAGTTCAATGTATGCCAAATAGACTCAATATGCATTACCAGAGTGGAGGTGTCCACCGTTCCTCACCAATGGCTCTCGTTGTTGAGGCTTGCTGAAGGGCGGGCGGGGGCGCGCAGATGCGATCGCGTAAGCGATCGCAGTTACCGAAAA